>PVHY01030766.1:0-13168 GCA_004024945.1 Uropsilus gracilis
CACTATATTTGGATAAAAAGTAAAACCTTTTTGGTCTGTCTTTATGCACTCCCACAACACCTGAACCAGTCATCTAGGCTTACTGTTACTTGATCACAGAGATTCCAGTCTCTGGCAGTTCACCAAAGTGATCGTTAAGTTTACTCCACTTATATATTTGGCATGAAATGAGCTGTTTGCCTGCTTCTTTCTTTAACCTATTTTTTTAGCAAAGCTCCAAACCGCACCTCTGTCAGTGGCAATGTTTTGGATTGAGTTCTCCCATGGGCAAAACAGTTTAGAAAAGAGGAAAACTGTTTTTCTTTGGTGACTACTATATAATTAGACATCTATTATATGTAACCTAATTTAAGATGCTGCATTGAAAACAGGTGAATCAAAGTTTCCACAGTTGGTGTGTGAAAATTACATATGACCCAGACGTCCAAACCTGTTGCATTATAAACAGGTGCATCAAAGTTTCCACCGTTGGTTGAGAGAATTACACATGACCCAAATACAAGAAAATGAGTCATGACTCAGACACAAGCAAAGAACCTTACATCCTTTTTTTTTTTCTTTTGGCAAAGTTATTTTATAAGAATATCCTGTTGTTCTGTGATGAAACATAGCACAGAGAAACCTAAACAGTTCAAACTGTATAATGAATTGGTCGAGCATCAAATGAAAACTCCATGATCCAAGCCTGTAACCTGAATTGATCAGACTCACAAAGAAACAAATTTTAGGTTTCAATGATTTAAAAGATCATGAGTTGTAATTATGTTTAAAACAAAAATTCTTTAATTCCCCATGGCCTCGCAGACAATATCTTATTCACAGGGTGAATACTGGGTGTCAGGTATTAAATGATAACTCCAACCCTCTCACATCCTAATGTTCTCTTCCTAGTTATTATTTCTACAGCAGTATTTTATTAAGGAAAAAACTGTTTACAACATGTATATAACTTAGAGGCATACAATCAATTCTCTTGAGTGTATATTGCCATAACACACCCATCACCAAGCACACTCAATCATACACCATGATTCATTGTGCCCCCACATTCTCTCTCCACTCTCCCCATACCCTTTTCAAGCCTCAATTCTATGGCCAAGTTTCTATGATTTATTTCCTCTTTTTTCTATATTTCACATGTAAGTGATATCATCTGATATTTGTCTTTTACCTTTTGACTTGTTTGGCTAAGCATTGTCCCCACCAGTTCCATCCATGGTGTTGTAAATGGCAAGAATTCATCTATTTTTATAGTAAACTATTAAAGCAGTATTTTTTTTTCCCCAAAGGCATTCCATGAGGTGCCTCTTGGTATTTAGAAAATAACAAGGTGGTGGAAGAGTGGAAAGTTTCTACATTGATTCAGAATGTGTTAAATAAAAATATTATCTAAAAGGAGATTTACTCCATCTTTAAAATACCAATATGCAACATGCTATAACTATTTTTGTTCTCTGTTAGATTCCAGTACCACCCAGGAAAAATCACTCAAAAATAGGTTAGCGCTATTTTGATTATTATGTATTTTGTTTTTCTTGCATTTAAAGACAAGTTTGTAGGATGTTAAATACTTGAGGCTACTTGGAAAGATCCCACACAAACCAAAATTGCGTGGCCCTAAATGCTGGTACCTCTCATTGACATTGAAAAAGAATGCAACATTGCCCAAAACAGTGACCACAGAGTCTTTAATTTGGGGAATAACTTGAAACTAGTTTTCCCTAGTATTCACTTTAGGAATATTAACCTAAGGTATATACTTAAAAACTTAGATGACAGCATTAACCTACTCTCCTTTTCCTCACTTGTGAATTTCTCTTTTTAACTGGGACTTGCAAGGCCCCAAATTACTTTAATCCTTTCAATGAAGGCATAAGGGAGGCAGAGGAATGGAGACAGGTATTCATGAGTGGAAATCCTGCCACAAATCCACATGTCAGGAAACAAACTTCATATCTTTCCTCCTCCTTTAATATTAATAATGAAAGTATTTCTACAATGTGGGACAAACTGCCAAAGTAGAAGAGAAGATACAGAATTAGACACATATTGTAACAAAATCTGATTTCTACATGTGCCTATACAACCAGTTTTCCCCTGTTCTACATCTAACTTCTACTTTCTACTTTCACCAAAAAACAAACAAACAAACAAACAAGCAAACAAACAAAAAACACCTCAAATTGTTATCCTGCTGAGAGATGTTTTCTTAACCTTCAGTGCTTGTGTGGATAGTTTATCATCTGAATTCATTTCAAATTCCAAAAATATTTAAGGCAAGTAGAAAGGGGAAGAAAAAAGGCTATGAAGACCATTTTCCATACATTCACTCCCTAAACAATAACTACTAACGTTTTGATCCATTGCAAAGTCTCCATTGGGTCATGTTGGGCAAACCATTAAGACTTCCCACATCTCAGCTTTCCTATCTCTAAAATAGAGTGACTAAAAATATCTGCCTCACATAGTTGCTGTATAAGTGATGTGAGATCATGTTGCAAAAGTCCTTGGCCCTGATATAAGTTGAGAATTCAGTAGATGGCAAGACATTTTCAATTATTAATGATCATGAAGCATAAGTTCTGACTGTTCCAGATATTTTGCCACACAAAATGCTCAGAATGACCTCGACTGCTTCCCAATGACTGATAAGGTAGCTTTCCATGCAATTCAGACAGTACTATGTAAGCAGTCAGCAACAGCCTCAAGAACAGACTGCTTTCTCACTCACCTTCCCACATTTCTTTTTCTCATCTGCTCCTCCTCATTGAAAATTTCAGTCAAGAAGGCACAACAGCAGAAGAAACCTGATTAACTTCTCCAATACTCAGTTCTGTGAGATTTACTAGTCTCTTTCAAACTAAACTGATCCCTAGGGTAATTTCTAAATATCATTTTTTATTTTTTAGCTTTTATTATTAACCTCTGTGGCAGCTTCTGGGTAATATTTGCATAGAAAGATTCTGCATGGGTGGGTAAAGGAATCCATAATCATCAGGTTCACTAAAGCTATATTTAGCTATAAGTCTAACCAGCACATATTTTATAAGAAATTTGAGACCTAAAGAGGACAATTACTTGTCCAGCTCTGCCCAGTCCTGGGCAAGTTACAAAACTGTAACTCGAATATGGTTTTCTTGGCTTCTTCGGAACACCTACTACTTTTGCTCAGCTTCTTATAATCATAAACCAAAAAAAGGCGAAAATTTTACTTGTAAGAATCTTAATAAACTAGCAATGTATTTAGTGTGAATTTAAAATGATAGGTAGGTAAGTGTTAGAGTGAATAATGCAACAAAATAAAAAATCAGAACAACAATACTACCATCAGAAGGAATCTCCAGAAGGGGGATTTTCCCATGAGGCCCTGTGGCAACATTCCCACTAAGCCATGCTCTTCACACTACCTCCAACTGAACACTTTGGCTTAACAAAGGCAAAAGCTATTCATCCCTTTGTGTGATTTAACACAAGAGAGACACATGGAGGCATTTTTCACAGGAGAAGCAAGAAAATAATGAATAACCTAAGGTATATACTTAAAAACATAGATTATAGCATTAACCTTTTCCTCACTTGTGAATTTCTCTTTTTAACTGGGACTTGCAAGGCCCCAAATTACTTTAATAACACAAGCATCACACAATTCTTCTAGCTGCTATTGCAAGACCAATGTCTGGATCCTAGAGCCTAGGACTCACAAAGTCCCCTCTCCCTTAATCATGGATCAGTCCTCACTCTAATCCTGGCTTCCGCTTGTTCCACTTGTTCCATCCCTCAGTCTTTCTCCCCAAACCCTAGTCTAACTTTTTTATTTTTTCTCAATTAACTTTGGCAGTTCATGAAACTCAGATCCTAATTTATTCCTTTTTTCTTTGAGAGAATAGGACTACATCTTCAAACCTTCAATTTTCATCTTCAATACCAGGAGGTAAGGAGAAACTTTTACTTCAACTCTTGAAGATTAGGCAAAAAGTGCCAAAAATTTTTTTTTCCATTTTAAGATTATCTGTATATTTATATACTACCCTATTGTAGAGGTAAGGAGATTAGAAAGGATGACAAAATTCTAATCCAAATCCCTAACTTGACAACAAGGGACTCTGTTTCTAATAACTTAAATAGGGTTTTCACCTGTTAAAGTTCTCAGTCTTCTTAATCTTTAAACATTTCTTCCTATAATGTTGCTTAGAATTATCCATAGCAGTGCTTAAAATTTACATTTTAGGCCAATGAAACTTAGGGTTTTAATTGACTCATGCTTACTATAAGCCAAGAGTTTCACCTGAGTTCCTAATATAAATAAATTTCTCATAAAATAAATGGAGGTATAAAATGAAAACCTTGTTTGAACTGCTACTGAATTATGTGCCCATGTAGGAGGTAGGATTAAAGAAGCAGAAATTCTTAATTTTTCTTAATAAATAAGTCACAGGAAGTAAAGTCTGTGTTTGAGATTTCAACAACATATTTTAAATGATTGGTGCTCACATATGATCTTCAGTTTCTCCCTACTGGAAGAATGTAGTTTGACTTTTATCAGCCACTCAACAAATGATTTTTGAGTGATTCTAGACAGTTTTCTTGGTTAACTAATTTTTATTTTCTCATGGCGCTTGCATTTATTAGGTGGAAACAGACAATAAAACAAGTATATAAATAGATATCAAATGGTTATAAATACTAAAAAGATAGAATAAAGAGGAAGTGTAGAGAGAGAAACAATGTTGTTTTTTCACTCTCCTAAGCTGGTTTCTACTTGATGCCTACATCACAATGACCACATCCTTTATTCTGCTTGCTCCTTCTGATAAATGATCTTTTGCCATGATAACAGAAGATATACTAATCTTAACAGATAGTAAGATTATTTAAAAATAATCAATACTTTCCCATTTACCATTAAAATAGATGTAGTTTCATTTTAAAGTAAAAATTGTGACCGGTCACTCCTATGTACTAATTCTTATTAATCTATAGAATATACTACACAGATTTGCCTTAAAGGTTGCTAACTTCTTGTAAGTCAGTTCTTGTGAAAATTGGGTTTCCTGCATGAAAGTTCAAGCCTTACTCAGTATACAGATTCATCTGCAGGTTTCCCTTTGAAATAATCAAAGCAATATTCACATTGGTTTTGTATATAAGTACACAGTGCACTTACATTTATTTTTATGAGTATATAGCACTTCATTTTTTGAAACTGCTTTTCTAGCTATTGATTCACTTAATCCTCACAATAATAAACAATTAGTATCCCAATTTGACAAAGGAAATAAATGAAGACCACTGATGTCATGACTTGAAGTCCTACTCCTAGCTAATGCCAGAGTTGTTAACAGAAAAATATATATATATATATAGGAGAATCATTCATGATCTTAGCTTGGAGAGGCCTCCAACTTAGCAGCACTCTCTTTGCCAACTTAGAAATGAGTTTATACTAGGTGAAGCTTAGGTTTCCATTCCGTTCTAAGTTTGTAGTTTTGCTTCAGAGGGTTCTGTAATTACACTTTAAACTCTATGCCCATGTGGCACATGGCATGGTGATAGATTTGCATTTATTAAAAGGCCTTCTAAAGTCACAGTTATCCATCAAAGGAAAACTCTAAACTTTCCTCCCCCCCCCCTTGTATGAAATACTGGATGAGAATAAATCAGAAATATTTCCTAGTTCTATGCTAGAACTATATATTTACACTTTGTAGAAGTATAGTTTCCTGCAAAATTTTCTGGTTTGACTGTACATTCCTTTCGTTTTGATCTTTTTTTTTTTTTTCAGTCATGGATAGGCCTACCAAAACCTTTGTACGGTTTGTTGTAAATGATACTAAGATTTCCTTACATCCTCTATGCATGCATGAGTAGATAACTTCAGACACTCAGAGGCAGCCAATCTGAGTCCACCAACTAGCAGTAAACTGGAGACCTACCTTTACTCGACAGGTTAACTTAAAAATAGTTGATTTAAGAATATCAAAGTGTTCCTTTTCCAAACTCAAGTGACATTTCATTCACCTCACTGCAAACTTATTTTCTAAGGACTCAAATAAAACCCAATTTAAGTGAATGTTCTATGAAAAAAAAAAAGAAAAGAAAGAAGAAAAGAAACACCTATACTGTATGTACCCTGAAGAGGTTGGCAAAACTTCCAGATACTCATTGCACTGAAAATGTGATTTGTTTTGGCATTATAAAGTAAAATTTTAAAATTTGCACAAAATCTGCACCTGGCCTTTATTTAAATGATGTAGTTACCCACTTCCAAATGGAACATAAAATTTATAGCACACAGTTAAAGGAGTAAGGCAACACAGAAAGAAGAAACTCTGTGACTCAGATGAATTTTTAAGATGTAAAGAACTGAGAATGAAGCATTCATGTTCTGTAAAGGCTACTTGCCTCCTGCAGTCCTGTCCAAAGTTGGTTCCACTGCCCTCCAACTACTGTCCAGCTGCCAAAAGGTTCCTGCCTCAATCTACACCTTTCCACAGCCCCTCCATCCTTCACTCCCATGGGGCATATGCAAGTAAGCAGACCACTCAAGCAAGTATATCTTTGCTTTATAGTTGTTTCTCCTTTGCATAGTGGCTTCATAGTTACCCCCTTTCTCCTTAAAAACCCAGGAACTCTACAGTTCTTAGTAAGAATTCATTCAGAATGCTGTGAATAACAAACCTTTTGATTCAATCAGAATAATGGTTTAAGAGGCAAGTTTTGGATTCAAACTACTTTGTCACTTACTGTCTGACATTAGGTAAAACTCTTAACTCCCATGACTTACTTTATCTGTAAAAATGAGGATGTTACCTTCTTCACTGGGTTTTTATAAATATTGTAGTTTCTGTTCAATAAATATAGTGACTGCTTTTGTTCTTATCACTTCAAAGAGAGACTGGGATATGATTTGAATGGAAAGGCAAAAAAGCAATTTTCAGTTGAATAATTTCATGATAATATACAAATATGTGTCTATCAAGAAAAACATGGATTGAATATCAAAATAGAAGAAAATCTGGAATCTGGTCCCATCTCCTCCTCCTCATTGTATAAACATAGGCAATTCCTTCAACCTCCAAAATAGTGAAAAAAACAAAAACAAAAACAAAAAACTATCATATGTCTTCCATCTTCACAAATTATCAATTAATTGTCAGTTTCCAATTAATAACTTATTGCTGCTCTGTGAAGATGGAGATCAATTCTTGAAACATTCTTTACCAGCTCTCACACTGTTAGACTTGTGGTTAGAGGCAAAGGAGAAACCTGGTCCAAGAAAAGGAGTTCCCTCCTCGTGGAGGTGCTTAGTAGGCCTGCAGCACCCACTGCATCTTGAACATTCAGCTTCTGCAGCAAACACAGCTTTCCCAGGCCTGGCTCTTTGAAATAAACAACATACACCAGCACCCAGTAAATAGGAGCATCCAGGGGCAGGAGCATCCAGGGGCAACAGCATCCACTAGCATCCCCTCATACTGGCAGTTTTGTCCTATAGCACCTCCAGGTAAGACAATTTTCTGTGAGTAACATCCCCACCCTCTAGGACTTCCTATAAATTCTGGGGACAAGATCCAAGATAGTTCCACTGGTGATGGTGATTTGTCTATCATCCAGTGAGCCATTGTTAGAGCTCTCCAATAAGTTTGAATCTCATGCTTGGTATTAGGGAGAGAATCTTCCTGGAGTACTATGTGTTGGGTCCTTGTAATAATTTCCTAATGAGGTTTATGTGAAAGTTTTCCCATACCAGCAAACAATTCTTAGACACTAGTAGGATGCCTATGAATTCACTTCAATTCATTTTAATCCTGACATTATCAAGGTAGACAAAGCATCAGATTTCATGGATTAAGCATTCTGTCTCTCAACACCACCCTCCACTTCAGACATCAACTGCAAGACCAGATTGCCACTTGGGCTTCTGTCCAAACAGATACAGACAAGAGGTTCACATCAACCCCTTAGAATAAGCCCATATTATTAACTGCTTCTGGCAGACTGGCTGTATAAATCAGTTTCTCAGGCCACCCTCGGGTTTAATTAATTTGTTAGAATTTAGGAAACCCATTTTTTCAGTAATCACCAATTTATTACAAAGGATATGAATGAATAGCCAAATAGAAGAGAGTTACACAGCAAGGTATGGGGAAAGGCATATGACCTCTATGCCTTCTATAGATATACCATTACCCTATATCTTCATAACTTTAACCGGGAAGCTCTCCAAAATATCTCCTTATAGAGGTATAATTGAGTAATTCTTTGGTCACTGGCAATGAACTCAACCTCTAGACTCTCTTCTTCCCAGGGAGGTCTAGAGTGGGTTTGGAAGTTGCAAACTTCTATTTTTTATTAGTTTCCTTGGTCACCAGCCCCATCTTCAGGTGTTTTCCAAAAGCTACCTTCATTAAAACAAGAAAGCCTTTATTACAACACCTATCAAATTTCAAGGCTTTGGGGAACTGTGAGTCAGGAACTGTGAATGAAATCCAAATATGTGTGAAAGTACGTTTATATGAAAGGATCAAAATAAATATTTTTTTTCACAAATCACAATATAAAGGTGCTTTATCTGGTTGTTCCTTATAATTATTATTCCTGCATTCTTTTGAACTCTTTTTACTTCTTACTCACCACACCATCATTACACATTGCAAACAATGTTTATCAGTACATCATTATACCAATCCCATTACAGTTCATAGTTCTTTAAATGTTCCCTACACAAATCACTGCGCAATTTCTGTCTTTAATTGACACTAGCTGATATACACTTCTAAGATTTCTAAGATCTCAAAAAACTAATTTCTGAAGAAATGTTGTTAGAAAAGTTCTTCTAACCTCATCACAATGCTTCCCAGGAGAGCACAGTTTCTGGAGTTAGATGTCAGAATATAATAAAGCCTTTGGGAAGTGAAGGACAATTAAACCTTCATTTATGATGCAAAAGAGATTGCCTTGCCTTTAGAATTTGAAATCATCTAAATCATCAAGAGGGGAATTCAGAAGTAATAATTTAGTTAAGTATAGCCAAAAGTAAGTCTAACTATTAAGGGCACAGTCTTCCAGACTACTGTTACATCTAAGATTTCTGACACCAAATGCAAGTTTAGGTGTTCCCAAACTACCCGAAGATTTGAGAATTCATGGAAAGAACATAGAATTGAGAATTACACCAAAGTCACATTACAGGAAAATGAAGCAAATGAGAATCAACTCAAAAGAGGGACACACAGGGCAAAGTCTAAGAGTATTTCAAAAATGGAGCTTCTCATTGTTCTTTTCTGGTGGAATCAGACCGATTACTGCCTCCTGGTCAAGATGCATGACACTTGAGTATTGCCAACTAGGGCAGTTCACCTGAGCTTTGGTAAACTGCTAAACTCAGGTAAACCTGAGCTTTTATTTCAGTTCATTGACTGAATCATTGCTCAGGTTATTAAATTTCATCTCCAGTACCCATTCCCTCCATGGACACTGGGCTAACAGCTCCTGGCCGGAGGCACCCATCATAAGCCACCTTAGCAGCAAGTAGTATAAGCTATCAGGTGAGATCAAAGGGCCCACTGTGAAAAATAAAGATACTCCTATCACTCAAGAAATTCCAAGAGTTACTTCCCAGAATCTGGAACAGAGGTCAGACTTCTCTCCAGGCAAGCCGTATTCCATACCACACACGCACCAGATAAATTAGATCTGAAGAAATTACGTTATTTCTACTAAAGCCAGATTATTCCTAATAAGGAACAAAAGTAGCTGCTTACCAGACCATTTTCATTGAAAGAATGAAAAATTGCATACAAAAAAGAAAAGGAAGCACAAAATATTACAGGATTTGTCACCTCATTTTTTATGGTTTTTATTATTATTATTTTTTTTGTCTGCTTTGGGACATACAAAGTATGAAAATTCATTTAGTGGTGAAATTAGTAACATTAAATTCCCATTTCCTTTTTGTATAACATTTTCATTGGTATATACTTGTGTGCTTCATTTCCCTATGGATTTACCTCCATAAGCATTCTGAAAGCGTGAAAAAGCCAATCCAAGCCTCTTCCACCCTTCCCCAACCCCATCAATTGAACCTGCCCCATCAGACTTTGTAGTCACATGGTCTTTTCTGTCCTCTTTTTTCTTGTTCAAGTGGCTTTATATGCTAAATGATTCGATCATCTTTTTACATTTATACATACTGAATTACATCAGGAGTGGCTCTAAAGGATTTCAAAATGTTATAATATAGAGTGAATGAGCAGAACACCATGAAGACTGTTTGAAATAGACATAAATTTTTATTTCCACGGTTGCCTTCTTATTACATTTGTTGCAGCTAAACTCTATGTGGTAAAAAGCAAAACAAAATAAAGTTGAACCATTCAAGGAAAACAAACTGCAAACCTATAAATTCACAGTAACCAAATTTGACATATGCTTTCTCCTGCCAATTCATATTTTAATGATTTATCTAATCAACTTTTTCAAATATTTAGACCTGCTACTCTAGCCTCAAAGTTTTAGTTTTTCTTTCTCTTTCTTAAAATTTCATCAGTGATGTCACTGTTATTGGGTGGAGAAAGACTTTTCTAACTTAAAACTCAAATCATCTGCCTGTTTCTCCCAGGCAGATTCAAATCCTAAACTTCCTGTAGGTGAATGCTTTCACAGACCAATCACCTTTGTTATGCATATTCTAGCCACCATTTCAGCTCCCTACCCCAGAGACTGAAAAAAAGAAAGAAAGAGAGAGAGAGAGAGAAAGAAAGGAAGGAAGGAAGGAAGGAAGGAAGGAAGGAAGGAAGGAAGGAAGGAAGGAAGGAAGGAAGGAAGGAAGGAAGGAAGACAAGAAGGAAAGAAAAGGAAACCCAGAAATTTAAACCTTACTAACTTGCCTTAATTACCCTTTGCAGCTCTTGCAGCCTAAGACATTCAAAATTATGTATTCTTTCTGCCATCTCCAGCCTTTTCACTGAAATTCCAAGTCATAACAAGACTCTTATAGCGGAGACTAATTTATTACTAAACAGTTAATTCTATTTACAACAGAAACATATAAGAAAAACTCCAATTACTCTAACATTGTCTAAAACCTTCCTCAACACTGTCCAAAGTCCTTCCCCAAGTAAGGACTTTGCATGTGCTCAAAGAGTAGACATCTTTCTTTGACGTGCTCCAGCTCTTCCAAGCAGGTAGTAGAGAACGTAAAACTGTCCTCACCTTGATGTTGTGTGCTCCTCACTTCAGGCAGTCGAAAGGAACTCTGAAATACAGGAACCAGCAAAGTTCATTTATTCGGGCCTAGCTCAAAAGGCCACTCCAGAAATACCTGAATCAAACTTAATAAGACAAACTCCTACAAGGAGTTCGAATCTCCAACCTCTTTAGCCTTCAGCAGGCACTCTCACCTTATACTTACTAAAAGCCATAAGTTACCAGCCTGGGCCAAAGCCCAGGCCTGAGGCCCTGAGGGGCCTCATCACCGGGCCTCCATCTTTTCTTCCAAAATGACTGATCTCTTTCTTTGTTCCTCAAGTTTCTTATACCTTTCTTTCCAAGTCTTCCTGCCAAGGACTCCTCGAGGGGAAGTTCTATCAGGCAAGTATGCAAATCAGAGTACTAGCCACCTCTCTGTAAAATCTGCAAGTCTATTGTAACAGGAGAGTAGCTAGCTCTTTATCAAATGTATGTACCAACTGTTAGGGGCAGGAGTGGGTGGGTAGGCTTCCAGCATCATCACCACTTACTCTATGAGGAAGAATTATATAAATACACACATACATGTACAAATGTCTTCTTGGCTTGCCACCAAATATGCAAACTTGCCATCTGCCACATATACGGAATTAAGCTATGTTTTTCTTGGTTAAAGAACTCAGTGCCTTTCTGTATCTTCAATCACATCATCCTCTCTCTCCTCCACAAAACATCACTATAGATGATCCTCCATTCCTTTTGTTTCCTGTATACTACAAGATCTCTTGGAACTCTTCATTTATTTTTATCTTTCCATTTAAAAAATAAAATTTTCTCCTTGATGCTACATCTTGCACTACAGAGCAGTGACTCTTCACCTTTAAACAAAACCTCTATCAAGAAATATTTCAATTCAGCTCCAAGTCTTTAACTTGAAGTTAAACTTTAAAGCTAAAAAAAGTTAAACTTTAGCTTGAAGTTTTCACTCTGTATTTCTATTGAAATAGTTCATTTGAAGAGTATTCAAACTGTCTTGCTGCTAAATGCTGTGGACATTCACAGATCTACCTTTTTTTTTTTTTTTTTTTGAGACTAGGTGTTGCTATTTTTGCCCATGGAACAGCAGGCTCTTGTTGCCAGGGATACCACAGACTCAAGCAATCCCCAGCCTCAGTTTCCCACGTAGCTGGGATTCCAGGCGTGCACCATCACGCCCAGCTATTTTTTTGGAACTAGGTCTCGCTACGGGCCCCAGGCGGGACTCAAACCACGATCCCTAGCCCTGGCCGCTTCATAGACTGAGCTTACAGGCACGAGCCACTGTTCCCGGCCCTCCACAAACTTACCTTAATTTCTCAGCATTGTTTGATTTTAATACTTCTTTCTTTTTGAAATTTCTTCCCCAGATGCCAGGATATAATACTTTCTTAATATGATTATAGCTAAGTCTGCTCACTTTTTTTTTTTCGAATAGGTCTCGCTATTTTTGCCTGTGGGACTGCAGGCTCACATTGCCCGGGATACCACAGACTCAATCCCAGGTAGCTGGGATTATAGGCGTGAGCCACCATGCCCAGCTATTTTTTGGGACTAGGTCTCGCTCTGTAGCCCCGAGCGGGACTCGAACCATGATCCCTAACCCCAGTCATGTAATATTGATGACCCTGTAAGTTCTATCAGAGATTCTATTGTAGTGACACTTCGCACCCTCTCTTTTGGAACTATCATTTATGCTCATTCTGTCTCCATTGTTCTCTAAACATAAATGACTTTTAAATGTCTCCAGTTCAAACAGGAGCTCTTTTGTATTTCAAGTGTGAATTTGTAATAACTTGACAAATTGTCTCAAGAACTCTGCAGATGTGATACATCCAAACTCTGCTGATGACTCCCCTTTCTCCTCTAAAAGTTTTATGTTCCTTGTCATAGTTCATGTCTCAACCATTCAATTAAATAGTACAGAAATCTTGAGGTTATT
>PVHY01030767.1:0-13218 GCA_004024945.1 Uropsilus gracilis
GGGAAGGGAAGGGAAGGGAAGGGAAGGGAAGCCAAGAACTAAGTATCCTCGGTTCTCCCCTCTCACCCTCCTGAATAACGCGCTCTCCAGCAGTATTCCAGAACCTGGGAAACAGCCGCGTTACATCTCTAAGCAAACTCTCCGCGCGCCCCCCAAACTGGCAACCGGGCCCAGCACCTGGGCGGGCAGATGGCTGGGGGTTCACCCCGTCTCCACGGCTGCTCAGCCCACGGGCTCACTCAGCCGGTGAAACCGCGGCTCCTCCGGCCTGGCAGGAAGCCCTCCTTCCCTGTGCTCAGAGCCCCAGCCCTGGCCTGTAAAGTCGCAGCAGCCCCACCGCAAGCACCGAGCAGAGCTGGCTCTGTCAGCGCCGTCCCCCTGCCAGCTCCCTGGGCGGCCGCCTGGCCAACGGAAGCTGTGGAAAGACCCCCTCCGCTGAGGGCGAGGCCGCTGGGTGCCGGCGAGGGCCGAGAGTGAGGAGCGGTGGGCCTGAGGCTCTGAAGGCCGTCACGGTGCCCGGGCCTCTGAGACGTGGCTGTCCCGGCTCACGTCCACGCGCCGCGGGCTCGGGGCCTGTGGCCACGCTGGCCCTCTCCTGGGCGGCTCGCTGGGGCGCCTCCTGGGCTGGCTCGCTGGGGCGCCCTCGGGCGGCTCCCCAAGCTCTTGGCGCTCACCCTGCGCGCCTCTGCCGAGCCCAGGCCTCGCTTCACGAGCAACTTCACCCAAGTGTGGGGCAGCGAAGGGTCCATGGGAAGCGCGTTTCCGGTAAAGCACCGCTGCCCTCTGCTCGGCTGCCCGGGCGAACCCTGCGTCGTCGCCGTCCCTCTTGACCGCTCCGCCCTCAGGCTCCCGGGCCGGCAACCTTCCCGGGGCCGCCCAGGAAACGTGCGGACGCCGCTCAGCCCGGACACAGCCATCAGCCTTGTCCTCGTCTGCCTTGTCCCCGCGTCCACCCCACAGGCCTGCGATGTCCCCCAAAGCAAAGCTCCCTCTGCCTCGCCTGGGGCAGCTGTGTCCCCTCTCCCCAGCAGGGCCGGAAAATCCACTCCTGCCCTGAGTGACCGCGCTGCCCTCAAGAAGGTGGCCCTAGGCCGGGCACGGTGGCTCGTGCCTGTAAGCTTCAGCCTATGAAGCGGCCGGGGCTAGGGATCACGGTTCGAGTCCCACCTGGGGCCCGTAGTGAGACCTGGTTCCAAAAAAATAGCTGGGTGTGGTGGTGCACGCCTGTCATCCCAGCTACCTGGGAGGCTGAGGCTGGGGATGGCTTGAGTCCGTGGTACCCCGGGCAACACAGCGAGACCTGGTCTCGAAAAACAAAGAGAGCGAGAGGACGTCCCGCTAAGCCTGCCACGGGTGAGACGCTCCGGCACGGAGACGCCTGTGCCCAGAGCTGCGGACGTGGCAGAGCGGGGAGCACGTCACCGCCCGCACATCCAAGGGTGGCCCTGTCCTCGGCGCGCCCTTGGGCCCAGGGTCCGAGAACAGCCCCCGGTGTCGCAGTGCGGAGGGACGCTGCCCAGCGACCAGGGGACACTGCGGGAGCTGCAGGTGCCTCCCCCTCAGCTTACCTCCTAGCCCAGCCCCCCTACCCTGGGGCCTGGGGCCCTGGAGAGCCTCGGCCTGGCGGGCCTCTAGCTCAGCCGCAGACAAGCCAGCAGGGACCCAGGGACACGGCCCAGCAGGGGGTCAGGCAGGGGTGGACGCACGGCCCCACCAGCCTGACAGCGGTGTCCACAGTCGGGGGTGGAGGTTGCCAGCCTCGGCTGCCCCCTCCACGCACTGCCCTGCCCACACCCAGGCTCCAAGGCTTCCATGGGGTCCGCTCACCCCCTAGTGGACAGCTGGTGCTGTGGTCTCTGGGGGCCTCTGCAGGAGGCTCTCCCAGCGCATCCGGGGGTGGGGGGGTCTCCGTGTCTCGCTCAGGGACACTGACGGGGCTGGAAATGCGCCAGCAGGGGTGGTGGGGGGAGTGGCCCTGGGCGAGAGGGGCCAGGAGCCCAGGTGCCAGAGTGGCTCAGGGGGCCGGACCCACGGCGCCCAGCATCTGCCCCTGCCAGGAAGATGCTCCGCGGGAGACGGAGCCAGACCCGCCCCCGGCCGGAGTGGCGCTGCCTCGGGGACCCCCGGCCACTCCCACCTGCGGGCTTCCTGCGCCAGCAGCTCCCCCACCTGCGGAGGCACCGCTTGTCCTGCCAACAGGCGGGGTCACCGCCACGAGAGAGGGGTTCGCACCCCGGGAGTGGGGACGCACCTGAGCAGCACCAGCCCGGCCCCGCCCGGCCCGGCACCCCGGGCCCGGGTCATCCGGAACACGTGCCCGCCCACGCACTCGTGTTTCTGCCGCGCGGGAGGCGGCTCGGGCAGCACCGGCTGAGGCTGCACGGGGCTGGCCGTGGGGCCGCCTGGGACCCGCCGCCGTGCCCGCAGCTGCCACCGGTGTTCTTTTATTTGGGGGGGACTGCGGGGTTTCGCTTCTTTTATTGCCAGCTTGAACCTGCTGGGAACGTCTCTTCTAGGGGCAAGTCGCCTTCGGCCGCAGCACCTGTCTTGCACCTGCGACCTGGGTGGGGGGAAGCGGAGCCCCCCACTGTGAAGCCCCCACCCCACCCCGTGAAGCCCACCTGCGGCTTCTCACCCCAGCGGCCCCTTCCCCGGGCTCTCCGCTCGGGCGCCCCCTGGCGTTCAAATGTCGCCGCTACATTTATTTCCTAGCCCAGTTTCAGGCTCACAGCCAAACGGAGCAGCAAGGGCAGAATCGCCTGCCCTCTGGGGACCCCGCAAGATAAAGCCTCACGGACAGGTCGTGACCCCCCCAGGCCCCTAGTGGAGGTCGAGCTTCACCCTGGGTATTTGGGGGCTCTGAGCAAGTGCCATGCGCCGTCATCCTAGCGGCGTCAGCGTCACGTCGTGGCCTAAACGGCCTGGCGCTCCACCGGTTCATCCTCTGCAGGGCTCCCGGCAGCTTACTCACTGACTTGCACGTTTTCACTGATGGCTGCTTTTCGGTGGCTGGAGAGCGCGTGTGGCGCTAGAGCTGGTGAATGGTGGGCCGTCTCCCCGCCGAAGCGGCCACTCGTTTCGAGAACACGTGTCTAGTAGTCGTTTTATTCATGTTATCTGTCTCTTACACCATCCTATTCCCCGACTTCTCCCACCACCCCAACCCCCGTGGACCGTCATTCCCACCCTCGTGCTCCCCTCTCTGACCGCTCCCAGCCGCCCCCATTCACACGGTTTAGATCATCTTTGCTGACGAGGAAACTGGTTGACAAATGTCCCCCCCGAGCCCCCCACGCAAGTCTGGTTTGGGGCTCCAGACCACAGCGTCCGTGGAGGGAGCCGGGGACCGGTCCTGTGGGGACCAGCCCTGGAGCCAGAGGCAGACAGCTGGGACTTGACATCAGCCCGGGCTTTTATCACCCACCACGTGTCCCCAGGAAGGAAGCCGTGCTCTGCGCTTCGGATTCTCCCCAAAATATAGCTCTGGCGAGTGTGACGGCAGCGTTATGGGGGTGGCGGCTGTGAGGCCTCAGCGCAGCGCCTGGGCGAACGGCCGTGAGCAAAAGCGGGAACCCCTGAGCCAAGCCACCGACTCTGGGCTCAGAGCTTGAGGCACCGAGGGCCCCTGCACTTGACCGACTGTCCTTAGCACAGCTGGACCGACCGCAGCTCAGATTCTCTGCTCCGGGCTCTGCCTCTCCCGATCCAGCCTTCAAGCTAGGAGGGGAGGGACAAGAGCAATACACCGAGCATCACTCAACGTGGTGGGTTCTTGGTGGCCAGGTGAAGTTCAAGTTCACGGTCAGCGGGTGAGTCACTGCACATGTTTCTAGAATCAGCGTCCGTAGACTTAACGGGGGAGATTTTTGACCCAGGGCATGGTGCCAGGCTGGAGTCCTGACTTGGAATTCCCTGGAAGAGGAAAGCCGTGGAAAGGCCATCGACGGACAGAACCCTGCAGTCAGCAGGGCCTGGCCAGCTGGGCGGATGGAGGGAGAGTCCCGGGGCGCTCTCTGCCCCTGGCACTTACGACCGTCCATGGCGCGGGATGCCCATGAACAGAGGATGAGCCTTCCGTCTGGCCAAGTCATTCCCACTGCCAGTTGCCGGGCCTTTCCCACTGCAGTGAGGGGCTGATGGGAGATGACCTCCGGGAGGCCCGGGGGTCTCAGCCATGTCCCTGGGCATCGTCTGCTGAGGGGGGAATGCCAGCTACCAAGGAGGGACTTCAAAGCCAGACGCCCGGACGCCAGTGCACCAATTCCTCCACGCCGTGTGACTTCGGGCTGGTTGCTTCCCTGCTCTGTGCTTCAGAATCTTCCAGTACTGTGTCACGTATGTTACAGTATGATACGGCATGTTAGTTGGGGGGCTAACAGAACAGCCTCGCCAGGCGGCGGGGAGCTGATGTGCACACGAATCCTCTCCCTGGGGTCGGCGGCAACGGCGGTGGCTGTGGACTAGGAAGGACCAGGCTGCACCATGCACAGGGCGACCCGACCCAGCAAGACCGTGGAGCAGAGAACGGTTCCCCCCAGAGCCTGGAGAACTTGCTCTTAACTGAAACTGCATCTGTTCGTGGTTCCTTCATTGTCCGGTGCTGGGCCGGCCTCACACCGCGGCAGCCGCTCGAAAGCCCTGAATAAAGCCACTTCCTGCTGGCGGAGGCCCTGCTCTGTGCGCGCCCCACCTCCGTCTTGGTGGGAGCAGCAGGGGCCAGCCCTGGGCGGCAGCCGGCGCAACCTCCGTGAGTCAACCCAGCTGGCCCCAGACGCAGGACACGGCCCCGGGGGCGCCCCTGGCCCTGATCTGGGGCTCCGTGGAGGTGGAGGGAGAGGGGGATCCTTCGGATGTGTGTTCCCAACACCTGGGTTTCTTTGTTTTTTATTTTGAGACCAGGTCTCGCTATTTTCACCCGTGGAACCGCAGACTCCCGTTGCCCGGGGTACCACAGACTCAAGCGACCCCCAGCCTCAGCCTCCCAGGTACCTGGGGTTACAGGTGTGCACCACCACGCCCAGCTATTTTTGGGGGACTAGGTCTCTCTGTGTTGCCCCAGCCAGGACTTGAACTGCGGTCCCCAGACTCTGCAGCAGCTTCATAGGCTGCCGCTTACAGGCATGCGCCACCACACCTGGCAACACCTGAGTGTCATTTGATTCCTGGAACTGGCTCAAGGGATGGGGGTGTCAGAGGCATAACCGACAACCCACGCTTTGGACAGCACCCAGATGCCCCGAGCTTGCTTGGCCCTGGTGGGGAACAGGGGTTCCTGGTGGGAAACAGGGGTTCCCACAGCCAGCTCAGCGACACCCCCTTCCGACAGCTTTCTCTCCAGCCCCCCGGAAAGCAGGTGTCGCTGACGGTGCCTGGGGAGTAGAGTAGGCACCAGGGGGGTGAGCGACACCCAGCCAGGCAGCCAGTGGTGAAAGGGGGAGCTGCCCAGGGAGAATGTGGGGTGTGTGGCAACACAGCTCCCCACCACCCAGCCTGCCCCTGCCCACGACAGAGTGGCTGAGAGTGGCTGATCCCGAGACCCGGTGCGAGAGTTTCACAGCTCCATGGCCCTGAGTTTCGCCACCTGCTCCAGGTAGGACCTGCCAGTCCACAGTGTGGGCAAGACATGCTGAGACCTACTGCCAGCCTGACCCAAAGCCGGAGGGGCCGTCAGATCCCCGGCCGCACCCGCGGAAGGAGGGCAGCTCCATAGTGACCCTGACCTGAACGGCCTCTGCACCCAGCCCCCCACCCCCTCTGCACAGCCCCGGGGAGGATGCCCCGACGGCCACGGGACTTGCCCCAATGGGCCAGGCCCCCTCACCCACCCAGCCGGACGTCACCGGCCCAGCTCGGCCGTCCAGCGCTCGCAGCAGCGGGGCACCGGCCCGCGCGGGTTCCAGCAGAAACGGCCTCCCCGCGGACATGCGCGTTCTTCCCATCACGGCTGGAGAGGGCGAGCCGGACGGAGCTGGGCCCCGGCAGCGCTGTGCGGGGCGGCACCGCTCAGCTGACCCCAGGGCCCAGCCGGGGCTCCCCGGGCTCGTGCGTCCACGGAAACATCTGGCCGGGCTGCACGGGGACCAGGCCAGGGGGCCAACGGGCCGGCGAAGTCCAGCCCCACGACCGGCGCCACTCGAGGTCCGGCAGAGCCGGGGCTGAAGCCCGGAGCAGCGGAAGCCGAGGTTGGGGGAGACGCTGGTGAGCAGGAGGGAGCTCGCGGGGGGGCCCCAGGGACGGTGAGGGGCCCGAGGACGCCAGGAAGCACCCGAGCCAGCAGGGGCGGAGTCCACAGGCCTCCGAGGCTGCCTCCACGGACGGGGACAAGGACCAGAAGGGCAAAGGCAGGAGGGACCGGGGCTCTGGTGCTGAGGAATAACGAGGGGCAGAGGGACCTGGCGGGGGGCTCCTGGGCTTCGGCCGTGGCCGCACTTAGCAGCTCTGCGCCGCGAGCTCAACGTGGGTCTCTTCACCGGTCAAAGGGGACACGTAGCTTCCGCCCTGGGCGGCTGAGAGCCGAATGAGCTCACGGACACTAAGCGCTCGGCTCGGTGTGGGACGGGCACGAGCCCCCGGACGAGAGTTGCTGTCCCGGTGCCATTAAAGACCCGGACGGCGTCTTAATCTTTTCGTGTCCCTCCCACCCCCGACGTCCCCCTCCCCCTCTCATGCTCTATGCGTCTATTCCGCTGAAAGTCGGCACAGGTGATAAGGTGGTAGGAGAACCCCGGGGTAGATAACGATGTAAAATAAAATTAATTGATTGACTAAGTCATTAATTAGCTAATTAACTAATTAAAGACCCGAACAGCAGGAGCAGTGTCTCTTTTTTTTTCGACTAGGTCTTGCTTTGTTGTCCCAGTGTATTCTAGATCCCAGGAACTCAAGCAATCCCCAGCCTCAGCCTCCCAGGTAGTTGGGATTACAGGTGCACGCCACCACACCCAGCTGGTTTTTCAAGATCAAGTCTCACTATGTTGCCCAGGGTCGTCTCAAGCCCACAAACTCATACAATCCCAGGCCTCTTGCCTCCCAGCGCTGGGACGACAGGCGTGTACCACCACACCAGGCTATAGGATAAGTGTCTTTACTGAGTGGCACACGCCATCATGGTTAACCCTTGCAGCTCAGTGCAAGGAGACCTCATTCGCATTCCCACCCTCCTTCGGGGTAACCCATGGCTCAAAGGCAGTGAGGAACCCATATGCTGCCGATATTTAATGCACTCTGACCATGTGCCATGTATGTGCTCATTGAACCTCACAGCCATAGGAAGTTCCATTGCTCTCCTCATCCTCCAGATGGGAAACAAGCAGAGCGGTGAAGGAACTTGCTCAAAGGTCACACGGCCTTAAGAGGCAGAGTAGGACTCAAGTCATCTAGTTCCCAAAGCCAAGGTCCCTCAACTCAGCAGGTTGGAAGTTTAACTTAGGTGGCAAAAATCCTCCATGTCAACCCAAAGCAAGAACTTGTCCTTAGAGGCCTCAGAAAAGCAAGTATAGCAGCAGCCCAGCAGGACTCAGGCCAGCATGGTCATGGAGCCAGACACATAGTGTGCCCGCAGGACACGTAGTGTGCCCGCAGGGGTCATGTGAGCTCTTCTACGTTTTGCACATGACGACATGTGCTGAAACACTGTCCCTGCCAGAGTCCTGTGGCCCCTGGGGAGATGTGACCGAGTGTAACAGGGGGCTCGGGCTCACAGTCACCCAGCTGACTCTTGCCAAGGGAATCAGCATCAGAGGGTGACCCCTGAAGCCCCAGGCTGTTCTGCGTCATCTCCTTTAATGGACAGGAGGGAAGACAAATCCCATGCCAAGAGGGGGAGGATGAGCTGGCCTCTCCTGACTCAGCAAGGTCATCCAGGCAGAGAGCAGACCAGGGCCCACGGGCGGCTCAGCGGCCAGTGTCACAGCCCGCCAGCCCCAGCTCCACGGGAGGGCCTGCTGAACTTGACCTTTGGCCTGCTCCCGCCTCTCCAGAGAGCCCTCTCCCCTCCTCTTGGCGTCAACAGCCGGGCGCCTCAGTTTGCTCCGCAGGGTCCCAGCCCGAGCGAATGTCCAGCTGAAGTTTTGCAACCATCTCCTTGGACCTCACCTCCCGCACTGCTGGACGTTCTCACGGAGACAGAAGTGCCTGAGGCCGGACTCACCAAAGACCTGTTTGGGGGAGCTCTGTACGGACCCCTCAAAGCTGAAGGTCTAGTTCTAGCTTCAAAACCCAGGATGACTGGGGTCAGCGTGGCCTGGGCTTCCAGGGACAGAGTTCCTGGGCCCGTCCTGATCTCCCGAACTGCCTCCTTCAGAAGGGACCTACCTCAAGACCCAGCCCTGGAGGTGGGGGGTCCAGCCTGCTCTTGCTGGGTCCTGCTGACTCGGCAGCTGCCTGGCACGGAGCAGTGGCCCCGAGAAGCTCCCTTTACTAGTGACCGCGTGACGGACGGGCCGACAGACTCTCCTTAGTGTGAGACGCTCCAGACGCAAGCCTAACCGTCCTCAGGTCCCACCTCACGAAGCCAGCTCGGCCCAGAGCAGCTAATAACACCGGATGAGTCTGAAGGAGCTGGGAGGACTTCGAGCCCAGCCCTGCCTGGCCGGGAGTCCTTACCCAACCGTCCTGTCAGAGACCGCAGGCAGCTGCACGTGCAACGCGAGAGGAAGCACACGGAGAGCGAAGAAGGAAGGAGTATTTTAATAGCCCAAATTCGAGTCCCGGTGCCCCCGGTGCAGAAGAGATTCCTAAAAGAGGCAACTTCGGCCACTCTGGAAGCCAGCGTCCACCCACCCGTGGCCTCCGGAGGGACGTGTCCGCACTCCAGGCCGCGCTGGCCCCTGGAGGCTGTCTCTTATCTACGCGTTACGTCGCCTGCCCGGGTTGGACGAGGATGTCTTGGTTGAGGGACACGCGCCCGTCTGGGCAGGGCTGGTCAGGCGGCAAGGAAAAGCGCGCTGTGTACATGGGATGCGGCCGGGCGGCGTCTGCTTAAGGCTCTACGACGTACATCTGCTTGTCCGTGGACTACCGAGGACTCCGCTGGCTGGACGAGTCCACTCCGCAAGCAACGTGGCGTCCGGAGTCTGGGCGTCCCGCGCCGGCAGGCCAGCGTCCTCACGCAGCGTCCACGGGCGTCTTCGAGGTGCGCACCAAGTCCAGCTCAGGTCCCCGCTAGGGGTCGATTTCCTCAGGGATCACGGTGATCATGATGTCCTCGTTGCCCCTGCGGACAACCATGTTCAAGGTGCTCTCCTTCTTGATGACGTCGCTGACGTCGTTGGCGGAGACCACCGACTGCCCGTTGATGCTGATGATCACGTCGTTCTCCTTGAGCCCGCCGCTGCAACAGAGGGAGACAGGAGGGTCACCTTCCGGTCCTTTCCGGTCCCACAGCCCCAGAGGGCACTGCCCGCACCTCCAGGGGGTGCAGCGCCGCCCGGGAAGGCCAGGACACACAGCGTGGGGGCTGCTTCCCCTGCAGGGTGAGGGTGGCCCGGACCCTGCACGACCACATCTCCCATGAGGACGTCTAAGACATCCCCCATGGGGGACGTGCCGGACCCTCTGGTCCCCCAGGGGGCACTCCGCCCACCCTGTGGCATGGCCGTGGCCGCCATGCTGGTAACGGGGGTCCCAGAACCTCCAGGGAGGGGGGCGTGGACGGGAGCCACTCCCAGCGTGTGACTGTCGCTACAGTATCAGCTCCTAACAGAACAGCGTCAAGTAAACTGGACGGTGCTCAGCGACCGGCACAGGGGCCAGCAGCTCCTGCTAAAGGGCCAGATCAAGGCTACTGTAGGGGCTGCGAGGCCTGCTGTCCATCACAGCGACCAGCTGCGCCACTGGACAACGTGGGATCCGCCTGGCCAGGCCGGGCCCAGGGACCCTCCGGCTCCGCACTGAGATCCGCGGTTCCTGTGAGTCTCATGTTCCGTCAGGCGCTGCTCTTATTTTGGATTTTCCCAGCTAGCTGACAAGGCCCAGTCCGTGTGAGCCTGCGGGTCCGACAGAGGCAGGAAGCTGGTCGGGGTCAACCCTGAGTGTCCCCGTGATGCTCCCCGGGCTCCTTGGACAGGTGACAGGTGTGTCCCAGCGGACAGTGACATAGACAAGGCTTGGGAAGGGGCCCCGCTTGAAACCTCGGCTGGGACCATGGCTCACGCTCTCGGCGACACCGCCCTCTTCCCTGGCCAGGTCCATCCTGGAGACTCACGAGGAGCCCAGTCCGGTTCTTCTGGATAAAGCCCAAAGAAGAGGGGGCTTGGGGATCAGGCTGTGTCCCCTGTAGATGAGTCGGAGCTGAACCAGCCCGGACGGCCTGATGGACCCAGATGGACCAGGGAACATCTCCGTGCGGTGCTGTCACCATTGCCCGAGCCCTGTGGCAAGAGCCCCGCCCCCTCCCGCACCCCCGGGAGCTGCGAGGCTATTGGAAAAGGGGGTTCTCCCGACTCACGCCTCCGCGGGGGTGTCAGGGATGACCTCAATGATGTAGGCGCCCGAGAGCACGTCCGGGAAGTCACGGTGGCGCTCCTTCAGCTCTTTGGCTTTGCTGCTTCGGGGGGAAAGCACACGTGTCAGCACACATGTCAGTACACGTGTCAGCATGTGTGTCAGCACGCGTGTCAGCACGTGTCAGCAAACATGAGGGCCTCCCCTCACCCACTTCCATGGCTGCCCTCTGTGTGGCTGTAAAATCCCTTTGGAGTCTGAGTCTGCCCCAACCACATGTGCCATCTCAGGCAGTAGCCGCACCTCCCTGAGCCTCCCCCTCCTCACCCACCAAGCTGGACAGGGGGTCAGGGGCGGTGGGGGCGACGGCTCCCTCCACACACGAGCTGGGGATGAGTGCGAGGTGGTGCCGGGCCTAGCCCGATGCCTAGCGCACGGCTCATGACACACGGAAGCCCGTGCCACAGGCGCAGGCAGCGGCATCACCACCCGCCCAGCCAAGAAGCCTGGAGACATCAAATCCCTCGGTCCCCAGCACACCCCGAAGCCCCTCCTCGCCCCAGAGAGGAAAAAAACGAGGCCTTCAGAGATCGGGCGGCTCCCCAGGTCTCAAGCCAGGAAGTAGTGGCAAAGTTGGGGTGAGAGTCAGGACCCTCCCCCTGGAGAAGGTCCTAACGCCCGTCTTCCTGGCCCAAGACCAGCCAGCGTGGTCCATGGAGCCCAGAGCCCGGAGCGAGGAACCAGCGCTCGCTGCACAAACCCCGACGGCCGAGACATGCCCACGACCGCCCGGGCCCTGGTCCCCGTGAGCTCGTACCCCGCGGCCAGGGGATCCGCCCTGGCCCGCTGCATGCCACACTCCAGCCGCGCCCTTCGTGGCCAGGACGCATGGGATGACACCACATTTTCTCATCAGGGCTAAACCCCGGGCGGCTAGGAGCCGCCGCCACATGCCAGAATGTCCACCGACTCGGGAAAACAAGCCCATCCGTCAGGCCAGCCACCGCCACATTCCAGGGGCCCAGCCCACAGAGCCGGAAGGCAAAGCAGGTGCCCTGGGCGCGGGAGGAGCCGGGCACTCCCAGAATGTGGCGTCTACATGGCAAGTGGTTGCAAGGAGGCTGAGGAAGAGTGACCACACGCCGGCTGTCCAGGCCTGCCTTGAAGGGGGGACAGAAGCTTCCAGAAGGAAAGGTCTGCCGCAAAGCGGGAACCAGCTCAGCACCCACAGGTGAAAACGAAAGGCCGACAGGAGGGCGAGGCCCCTCCCTCCTCCCTGTCCTGGCGTGGCCACATGCCAACCGGAGTGTGAGCGGCCTTGAGACCTGCAGCGCATCTCTCCGGTGCCAGGAAGATGCTCCTGACGCCCGGGCCTCTCTGAGCCGACCCACCTGGAGGTGAGGGACATCATCCGGATGCCGATGTATTTCTTCTTGGTGACGGCTTTGCCTGGGGCGACAGAGAAGGACAAGCACAGGTGAACCCAGCGGGCAGCACGAGCCTGTTTCCCAGTCTGCAGTGCCAAGGCGGGGCCAGGAGGGCTGCACAGAGGTGAACCCCCAGGTCGGATTCGACCCTGCCCGGGGCCTTGAACGCCCCATCGTTCGGGCTGCAGATTGTTGGGTGACGGAGCTCCTGGCCCTCAGCAGACCCAGGAGGGGAGCCCTGCTGCTCCACCCTGGTCTGGACCGGGGCGAGCCTCCGCCGGTCTCCCTACGTCCCCCGCCCCCACCCCGCACTGTCTCCTCCCAGCCCCAAGGACGACCTCTCAAGGATGGCGCCCAGACCAGAGTCCCCGTCCTCGGGGCGAGGCCTTCACCATGACCCCGCTGACCCCGGCCCACATCCGACAGTGACCCCGCGTGGCCACTGCCCTCAGGTCCTGCTGCCCCGGCCACAGCGGAGGCCCTGCGTGGATGCTTGTCTCGCCCCCCCGCCTCTCCCCTGCCCGCCCCTTCTGCTTCAAGTCTGGACTTGGAAGCCTCTGGCCCCCGGCCCCCAGCTGTCCTCCCCGCCCACCACCCTGAGCATTGTCTACAGAACACGCTACTCTTGGACCCAGCTGGCCTGTCCGCGGCCACCCGCCCCCGTGCGCACAGGCATCATGCCCGCCAGAGACCCGTCTCGGGCTGCGGCTCAGGCTGAGTGACAGCGCAACGAGCGTCCAGGGGCTGAGCGAGCCACTGATTCCATTCGGGTTTTCTGGTCCGTCAGTGAGGTGACACGTCTGCTGACGGGCGAGGAGCGAGAGGGCGTGGTGAACCGCACGGGGGTGACAGAGCGCAGCCCGGGCGGCCCCACAGACGCCGGGCTGAAGGGTGTCCAGGCTCCTGCGCGTGGGTCAGAAGGGCCACAGCCCCGACACCGGCTCCACTGCCCGCATGCTGCCCTTCCCAGCAGCCAGACCCCGTCAGAGCCCCGTCAGGCCGCTGGGCCCGGCTTTACCTTTGGCCTGGCGGTCGTGGGACTCAGTCAGGAACTTCTTGATCTTGTCGGACGGGATGGCAAAGGAGATCCCAGCTGTGACCTTCAGCGTGTTGATCCCGATCACCTCCCCGTCCTGGGAGAGCAAGATGGCCGCGTGAGCCCAAGATGGCCCCCAGGCAGCGCGCAGACGAGGACAGGAAGTCTCTGGGCTGCTGCAAGTTGGCGGGGGGAGGGGACGGAGGGCAGGACTCACGGCAGCCGTGAAGCCACACGCAGACACAGATGTGCGGATACCCCGGTCACAGCGACCCCCCCCGCCCCTCCCCCCAGCACAGCTCCCGACAGTCT
>PVHY01030768.1:0-13165 GCA_004024945.1 Uropsilus gracilis
CAGACTCAAGCAATTCCCAACCTCAGCCTCCCAGGTAGTTGGGATTCTAGGCACACACCACCATGCCCAGCTATTTTTTGAGACTAGGTCTTGCCATTTTGCCACGGGCAGGGCTTGAATCCGCAGACTCAAGTGATTCAAAGTCTCAACCTCCCTTCGTAGGCTGGGATTAAAGGCACGCACCACTGTGCCCAGTCTTCTCCCAGTTTTTTCAATGAAAAAAATAGTCTTTATGCTAAAAACTTTCTTGTGAGTGATTTAGAATAATTCTGACAATTATGGTTTCTTGGCACAGGGCTGCAAGAACAAACCCAGTTTAGAATAAGGGTTATAGGCAGTCAGGACCAATGGAGAACATGGTTTCAGCTGGCATTCATAGTGCCACCGAGCTCCAGGCCCCATCACACAGGTTAATGTCCTAAGTTGCTGCACCTGAAAAGACCTGATCCTGTCTTTCCAAACATATCTCTTGCTATCTGGTCTTCTGAAAGATTTCCTCTTGTTGATTTAGATACAGGATTACCTAACCTGCTGCTGTCACGGTGCTCTGCATTTGTTAGGAGGTTTCAGGCAGACAGGAATGAGATAAAGAAGAGAGAGAGGTGTGGCTATCTTCTGGTTGCTCTTGGTAGGACAAGGGAGACAAGTCTGGAAGCCCATAGTGATAACGTCATGTAGTGAGTGTTTAAAGAAAGCCGACCACTGTATTTTGGAGCCCAAAGGAAAGGATGACTAACTGGGAAGCCATGGGCAGAAGACAAGATAAGGGGACACAGAGCACATTAGCAGACCTTGTGGAGCAAGAGTAGGCACACAAGACCAGGCAGACACTCAGGCCTGGGTGCAGCAGGGGCTCAGTACAGAGATGAGCAAATGCTTGGTGTACCTGTGGAGGAAGGGAGCACTGTGGCCATGAATGGGTGTCTCAATCCTAGAAGCTGAGACCAGAGAGGAAGGCAGAGGGAGGAGCACACAGGGCTGTGATGTCAACCAGAAGAGCTACAGCTTACCCTGCAGGCTACTGGGAACTGCCAGGGGTATTTACCTTTTGGAACTAGAACTGTGGGCCTAATGAGATTTCAGTGGATAGTGAGATCCATGTTTTTCCATAGTCTCTTCCCATCTGCTCTCTATGGGATATCAACCACCCCACCCCTACTCTGCTATCTCAGGTCTCCGGCTGCCAAGCCTCTTCATCCTCAGCTGTCCTTGGATTTCTAGAGCTATTCCGGCCTCCATCCAGGCTGCCTGTGCTCCATGCTCTCCCCCAGGTGGGGAGTTACTTCTCTGGGTCCCATCCTAGAAGAGAACCCCACGGCAGGGCTCCTTGGGCCCAGGAGGGTTCTAGGGTTTGGTGAGACAACGTCTTTTTTTCTTTGTAATTAAGATTTGATTTTTAAGGGTAATTTAAGATTCAGAATCATACTTCAATATTTAGTTTCTGACCCTCCACTTCCTTCCCAGATCACAGGCTTGGGTTTGACATTCAACTTTAAAGGAACCTTTGCTGGGTTGGACTATAATGAGAAACTCCCAGCCTCTTTTGAGGAAGATTATTAGAGTTTATGGTCTTATTTAAATGATTTTCCAACAAATCAGATATATTTTAGAAGGTAAATTGAATTTCAGAAGGTTTTCTATTGTGAAAACTTTCATTTTGGGTTAGTACTTTTGTAGAGAAAGGCAGGGGGAGGGCATGGAAGGTATGGGCAGGTCTTGGAATCAATCTCAAGTAGTTTCAGTCCTTGTTCTACCACTTACTGTGTGACCTTGGACATGTTACTTAGCTTTGCTCTGTTTCAATTTTCTCACCTATAAAATGGGGTAACCACAGTGTCTACTATGTGGAATTATTGTAACGATTAAAAGGATGACTAAAGTTTGATGGTGTCTCATATAACCAAAGGCATCAGTACACGTAATGATGATGATGGTGACAAGAATTTAGATGTGGGCCATTTTCAGTGTCCCTTGACAGAGGCAGGGAGCGGAGGCAGTGAGCTGCTGTGGTCGAGAGGAGAATTAAATAGCAGGACTTTCAGATGGTTCCAGCGATGGGAATCTGCTTTGCCTTTCAAATGAGCCATCACAGGGTTGGATAAGACTCAGGCTAAGGCTGACAACTCTTTTTGTAGAAGATTTTAAATGCGGCTTTACCCAGACTCAGGGGCACAGATGATCTGACCCAGACAAATACTGTCTCTGTGAGACTGTATGGTTCTCACCATAGGGGTGTGAAAGAATTTGGAAAAATGAACTATTCAGAAACACAAGTCAGAAAAGGAAGAATTTATGCACCTTTTTTACTCCTTCACTCCAGTTGTTCTGAGAGCAAGACGCTAGCAGGCTCAGAGTCTAATTGAATAATTGCTAGAAGCCCCCAGCTCTTCTCAGGCAGCAGAGGCTCCTGGGCAGAAAGTTTCTCAGTTGCTAACTAAGGAAGGCTGGGCCTTTCCCATCCTGACCTTGGAGCCCAGGCTACTGCTCCATGTTTAGCCTGGAAGGCAGGAAGTTCATTGTCTCAAGCTATTCTCCTTGTTTATAGACAGGAAATATGGTGTGATTGCTGGAACCCCAAGAGGCCATCCAAAACCAATCTCCCAGCTATAACTGGGGAGGAAGGCAAGATAGAGAGCATGCTGTGGCCAGGCTGGGCAATGTTCCATGCACAGGCCTGTAGCCCCTGTATCTAGCAGATCCCAGCTCTGTTGGGATTATAGGCAGCCGTTGACCAGCCTGTGAGAGAGGAGTGTCTTCTCCCCACAACTCAATACACCATTTTTGTGTAAAAAGTATTTCTTTTATCACAAGCTTATTAACACTCAAACTTTAACCATTAAATAAAATAAAAAGAAAAAGGAAACAAAAATGCCCTTTCATCAACATGACTTTTCTTGCGTATTCTCCTTCAGCCTTAGCCATATGGCAAACATACTTTTGAAGATTTGCAACCATTAGTCTTCAACTTAGAGTCTGGTTTTCACTCAACATTATGTCATAAGCGCCATTAATGTTGCTATATGATTTCATAATTACATTTCAGAGCTTTATGGCAGATGTTCCATTGAGTTACTAGACCATCATTGATGTAGTCATCCCTGTTAATGAACATTTAGATCACTTTTGACTTTTGGCTATAATGGTGACTGCTGTGTGAATGTTTTTATATTTATAGTCAGTTTCTTCTATTAACTTCCTCCTTTGGATAAAATACAAGGGATTTACTGGATTGAAAGTTATGAACATTTTTTTTCTTAATGCTCATTAGCTCATAAAAGGATGAGCCAGTTCATAACGCCATCATCATTCCTACCTAACTTTTCTTGCACTGACTGTCATCATAATTAACTTTTCATATTACATTGTTATTTTGTATCTGGAACACAGTACCCCATATCTGTTTTAACTGCATTTCTTGGATTACCACTATTTTCCCTTTATCTGACCCTTTCAGTTCAGAAGATCTCCCAAATCACCATCCCCTGCTGGTATCAGCTTTCTAAGACATCCCTAAAATGTCCAACTTGATGATCCTGAATCTATTTTCACTGCTTCTTGCACCCAGGAAGACGCTCCCTGCCTGCCACTGCCTCCTGCCAGATTTGATCATCTTCCAGATTCTTCTTCTAATGTGGTGTACTTTCTGTCTAGTCAACTCCAGTTGTTTCAATTAGGGAATTGCTGTATGTGCTCTCTGGGCAGTGTGCCTCCCTCTCCTGATGATAGGCGCTGATTTAGACAATTAGTGCAAATGGTGAAGAGCATTTTCCTATATATTTGATTTTAATGTGCTTTCCCTTGTGGGAATTGTCTATATCCTTTGCCAATTAATTAATTAATTAATTCCACAAATATTACTGAGTGTCTTTGTAATGAGCACAAAGATATTCTGGATGATGGAGATATGATAGTGAAGATAGTCTCCATCCTCATCAGCTCATATTTTACCAGGTACATACCCTATTAACAAGCAAGTGAGTGAATGAATAGCATATCAGGCAGTGGTAAATGCTAAGGAATCAAGAATTAAAGTAGGGTAAAGAGACAGAAGATGCTGGGGAAATGTGGGAAATTGTGTCCTGGAGCTGGTTTGCACTAGCTCTTGAAAATTGCGTGCATCTTCTCCCAACCCAAGTTGAATAACCTCAACATGGCAGCTTGAATTTGTTCATGGTAAAAGTATTTACACCCCATGTACAAAAATGCCAGAGATCATTAAACTGGGTACCCCTCCCCTCTTTGGGTTATGGCAGTTAACTTGGTGCCCCTCCCCCCTTGGGTTGTGGTAGTTAAACTGCCAGATTAAGGAGTTGGAACTAGGGAGTTGGACCAGAAGCTGAGAAATGGGACAGAGTTGAAGAAAAAGAAAAGGGTGTGGTGATGAGGAACCATGGTGGCCGGCAGAAGAGTGGCCTGTGTGGAGAGTGTGGTGCTGCAGCAAGGTAACATGGAAAGCTGGTACCTGGAGATGACAGGAAAGCTGATTGGTGTGTCAGCAATTGTGGAAGAAGTTTGAAGCACCTTGGAGAAGTGGAGCAGCACAGAATACTGGAGAGAAAAGAAAAAAAGAGAAGATGCTGGAGAAAGGACTGGACTTTGTGAAAGTGCCTACCTCTAAGGTTTGGAGGGGCAAAGGGGCATCATCTTGGAATGTGTTTAGGACTTTTAGACTAAAGGGTGACTGGAGTAGATAACTGACCATTTTGTGGCTAAAAAAAAAAAAAGAGCTTTCTGTTTTCTTGGTTCACTTTCCTTGTTAATACTTTTCTTGGTTAACTTTCCTTGTTAAAAAAATCCCTTGTTAAACTGCATTTTGAGAGCCAACTGCTACGCGTGGGTGATACGGACCTGTGGTTGGTTAGTTGGAGGCCTTTGCCCCTTTTTGCCCAAGTGCAATCACAGATGACATGTATCGGCATACAGTAAAATATGGGATTGCTCTTCTGTGTGGATTAATCAGGGAGATTCACCAAATAACTGGGAGGAGATGAGGAACATAGCCAAACGGTTATCTGAGAAAGACTACTTAAGGCAGAGGGAACAGCCAGTGCAAAGTCCTTAGGTAAGGCACTGTTGGCATGTTTTAGAACAGCAAGAAGGCCAGTGCAGATTTGGAGGGGTTGAGAGGAAGGGTCGTGTGTTCAAGAATGAGTTGGGAAAGTGGTAGGAGATAGGATCAGAAACGGCTTTGTAATTATGAACATGATCAGTGTTTGTTTGGGTTTTTACATAAAGCTTCTTTGAGATGGGAGTCACCGGAGGATTTGAACTGAGAAGTAACATGCTCTGATTTGTTTTAAAAGGATCACTCTCGCCACTGTGGTGAGACTAGAACTGTAGAGGGACAGAATTTCAATCATTAGGAAACTATTCAAGTGATTCAGGAAAGAGTTGGAGGTTGTGTTTGGATTGGTAGATTAGGAAAAGGTTTCAATTCTGTGTATAGAGTCGAGGAAGAAACCACAGCACTTGCTGAGGAATAAGATAGGCTGTGTGTGAGGAAGTAGCCAAGAATGACCTTATTCTATTAAGGCCTCTTCTTATATTAACTTTAAAGAAAATGTTTTAGTTCAGGAAGCTTCGAGGCATGGCACCAGAGTCTACCGCTCAGCTGTTTGGTTTATATTTCATTCACCGACACAGATCTTATTCTAAGGAAAGATTCCCTTCAAACAATGTTTGATTTTGAACAACTCAATTCTGAATAAGTCAACTAAGCACAGATGTGGAGGAGATGCTAGATGATGACAAAATTTCATTTCCTCCCTCTCCTAAACACAGTGGCAAAAGTTACTTTGACTGTGAGGCAGCTAAACACAGTTCTGAGACCAATTGCAGCTGCCAGACCAAAGAAAAGACTTTTTTTTCTATATACGAGTCAAACATAGATGTCAGATGTGTCAATGCCCTGACTTTCACTGTGAGCCAAGGACTGTGGAACAACAAGACTGAAACAGTGAGATTCTGAGATGACCTTGTGGAGTCGAGATGCCACACCCACTTCCCTCAGTCCTGTCCCATGAGAGGGAAAATCCAGTCTTTCTACAGTCATAGTTTCTTGGAAGCCTTTTTGTTATACATACTTGGATCTTATCCTAACTAATGTAAACATCAATTCTAAAATCAACCAACCAACCGACCAATAACCAACAAAATATCAGAAGGAGGAGGAAGTAACATATTTCAACTGAGCAAGGCAGCCTAAAAGATCAGAACTGAAAATAACAGAAGACCAAGGGCAAAGAGTCATCCAGCAGCTAGAAACACATACAGAAGGCTGGCCATGATTTTAGGGGGTAAGAGTGGGAACAGATTTATACCATTAAGAGTAAGTAAAAAGACATTGAGAGGAGGGAAAAGAATGCTGGAGGTTTAAGGCAGAAATATTTTCCCAGCTGGAGACTCACATGTATAGGAAAGTCTACGGGGGAAGTTGTTCCATTGTGGAGATGAGATGAGGAGAGATGAGAAACCATCCTGAGAGAAAATATACTTGCAGTCACTTAGGAAGTGGGGAGGAATGACCCAGTAGGTCTTTTGAAAAATATGTCTTTTATTGGCCATGCACTAACCTTGATCTATGCTAAAGGAGGGGGAGAAAGACACCTAACAACCTTCCCCATTAAAGTTAATGGGGAATCTCCTATAAAGTCTATAGGCAGAATATGGCATGATGAATCTGTATGATTATTTCATGAAGCTTCCCAAAGATAAATAAGGCTCTTAGGAGACGTGTTTATTGGTGAACAATTTATATCAGTGTACGTACCATCAGCTGGAATGTAATACACAATTGCTGAGGATAAGGCAGGAAACGATTACCAAGTTTGGCTCCAGCTGGTGCTGCACCCGTGGGAATGCAGTAAATAACTGCTGAATCACAAGGAAGATAAATTGATACACTGAGTGAACACTTCCAGAGAAGCCAGCATACACCTCCTTACTTTCTTTAAAGATTCAGTATTGCCTAGCCCTGGGGGGAAGCAGCAATGTTACCCCTGAAGACCACTTGGACATGCTCCAGCCCTCCGGGGTCCCATTCAGCCTCCATGTGAGCCTCAGTTCCACCTGGAGGAACTGAACTTCCATCTTCTCTGTAGCCCTGTGGATGTCTGCAGCTGGAAGAGCTCTGTCTACTTCTCTTTTCTCTGCAGCTCCCACACTCTGTCTCTCTCAAGGGACATTCCTGCAGTTCTACTTTTCACTTCCCAAATATGTCTAGGTCTTCTGTGGTTTAGCTTTTACTTCCCACTCTGCGGAGGTTGCTCTAGTGACTGCTGCACAAGATGGCAGTTACTAGACACACAGGCTATGAAGTAGGCATGCTGAATTCACATAGAGCCAACTGGGGACAAGCTCTGTGGTGTTGGGTCCATTGTCCCCATTTGTAAAATGAAAATAGTAATTGAAAGAGGCAGTTTGGCACTGTGGTTCAGAGTGTGAACTCTTTGACTAGAATGTCTGGGTTTGAATCTCATTTCTATCATCTACCAGTTGACCTTGGCCAAGCTACTTAACCTACTTAAAAATGGGATAACAATAGAACCTGTCCCATGTGATTGTTGTAAGGATTAAGTTGGCTTATCCATAATTGAAGTGTTGTTGGAAGATTACTTACAAAATAAAGCTTTAACTTGATGTCTAAGACAAGAAGTGTTGGATAACTGTCTGCTAGTATTAATTAAAGTCATTGATTACCTCCCCAACTACCAAATCAATGGGCATTTTTCTCAGTCTTCATCTCACTGAAATGCATCGGAAGTATTTGGCCACTCCATAATCCTGCGTTTCCTGTTTCCTGAGTATCCATTGACTCTGAAGTCTCTCTAGCTATTCCTTCAATTTTTCCTTCATGAGTTTCTCCTTGGCCAAGAAATGTCTCACTCTAAGTAGTCCTATTGTCTTCAGGCTGTACCTTCTCTCTGATTTAATCTACTTGTTTTCTTTCATGTTCTTCTGTAGGTAATGCTTCCAGGAACTTAACTGAAATATATCCTATTGCTTTCTCAACATCTTCTACAATTCCGTGGACTCATCAAAATTCACCCTTGGGCACACTGACCAGCATTACCTATAACCTGCTCTTTTTAACTCTGTGGACCAGAGCCGAGTCAGCCCACTCTTCTAGGACAGACCTCAGAAATAAGAGAGCACAGTGAATATCAGCAAAGTCAACCCATCACTGACCTACATTGATTGCAGATATCTGAGGGAGCTGAGTCAGGAACAGAAGGGTCACTCAGTTGAGTCCAGCCCTAGATGTCTACTCGCTTGGTTCCCCTATGTTTGGCCACTTTGTCTTAGGATTCTTTGTTATGTAGCTGATAAATAAGCATATCCTGTAGCAAAGTTGGATGGGATTGGAGGGTCAGAGAAAGTGATGTGTACCATTTGTCCCACATAGTGCTCTCACTGCAAACAAATGCCATCATTTGTGGAACTTAATTTTATCAGGGACCGTAGGGACAACTTTCTGGCTGAGGTGTGAGTTGAGACAGTGCTGATAAATTAGATGGTGGGTGAGTGTCCTTTCCCCAGTTCTAGAGTCCCTTACATCTTTGGACCTTGTCTCCATGGAGAGCCACCCAGCAGCAGATGGAGCCAATGAGGTTCCATTTTCAACACCCTCTGACACTTCCTGGAGCTATGGAAGGACAGACAGCAGGAAGTTAATGGCAATAGCACCCATAAATCTAGATGACAAACTTGAACCCACTGACTAGCTGTAGGACTGAAACCACTTGAGCCTCAGTTTCTTTATCAGCAAAATGGGAACTAGTTGCCTCAGAGGGTCATTGTAGGATTAAATGGGGTTGTCTAGTTAAGATACTCAGCACAGATTGCTGTGAAGAGTGAGGAAACCATGGTATTTGGTGGAGTTGTAAACCTGAGGATATGAGATAGGGCATCTCCTCCCATGTGAATGGGGAAATAGTCCCAACACCACCTTTCCAGCTACAGGTTAACATTATCTTAGTGTCACCACAGGAGGCCCGGAGCAGGTGCGGCTTCCCCTTTGCCTCAGAAATCATGAACTTGGCAGTGGGTTGCTTTAAAGATTTAGCTGATGTCCTGGTCAGGACAGAGACGTGTCTTGGCAAACTCTCTCTGCTCTTTGTGCTGGTGATTCAGTGTTTAGTGAATTTCTTCCTGTTTTTGAGCCCAGAAATGATTGTCTTGGTGGCTGCGCATATGTTTTCCTCACAGAAGGATATGCAAGTGGGGAATGGCTTCTTGATTTGCAGCCAGTTTTCCCTCCTCCCCTTGAACCCCTGCAGCTTGCACGCCCTTCCCTCAACATTGCTCTGATTCCTGTGGGTCAGAAGGCTGAGCCCAGGGGTGTGTATTATGTCAGTCAGAAGTCTGATTGAGGGTTGGGAAAAATCATTTGGGATGTGATGACAATCACAGGCACAGACCCTACAGTTACGGCTGCTGTTTCTTTTCATAGACTGTTCCCAGGGAACCTCTGTCCTAAGCAGTTGCCAGTATCTGCTAAAAAGCTTTCAATTTCCCCATAGCTCTAGAAAACTTTAAAGGGGGAAAGACATAAATTTTGGGTTACCCACTCTTTCAGCACCCTATATCTCATTCAGAAATTCTTTGTCTACATAACTGATACACAGCCAAATAGACACACACACACACACACACACACACACACACATATATATAGCTGTATATAAATACATAGGTGAAACAAATATACACATATGGAGATACATAAATAGATGAGACAGCTATGCATGTATATTTCTCTTTCTATATGAAGAGACATACATGGTTGCATACATGTACATATATGTGTATATAAGATTGTGCTGATTAATAGTTTTTTGTTTTCATGCAGTATATGTATCATACATATCTTTTCTGATCAGTGAAAGTTTATTAAAAGAGTACCATCTGAGGGCCAAAAAGTCAAATTCAGTGATTTTGACAGTGTCTTTTAAAGAGTTGAATTTGAATGTCTGACCAAGGGGCATATATCCCTTAATTCCTGACTGGTTCTGGAGGTGTTTGAAATTGTCATCCTGAGCTTTATATCATAATTTACAATTGTTATTATCCCACCATAGCAATTAATACTTCTCGGTAGTAACTGGCATTTGGGACCTAATAATCCCTTCTTTTCTGGGACTGTTCCATACAATGCAGGACACTCAATATTTTTTGGCCCCACTAATTCAATCCTAGGAGTACCCCATGAAACAATCCAAACTGACTCCAAGCAGGTAGAACCAAGCCATTGGTTCTTGTACTAGATTATTGATGGATCTCTACAGACTCTCCCTCACAGATGCATTTAAGCAGGATGATTGTCTGCCTCAGTTTACCTGGGGGCAGTCCCAGAGACTCCTGTGGTTGAGATGTACTTACTAGCATCGACTGATTTGGCTGGTAATGCATTTGGCTACCCTGAGTGGAAGACCTCACTTCAGAAATGATTACATACATGTCAACATTTTGCCCAGGAAACACTAAATGTGCATCTTCACAGAGTTATTTGTCTGATGGTGGATGGCTTCTTCTGGGGGTGGTAGGGAGAGGGGGGTGCCATGGACAAATCCTACTCCAGCCCCAGGCCTGAACTTGAGGACATTTAAGCACACTTTTAAAGACAATAAGTAGAGGATTGGCTTAAGGTCAGAATCTGGCTAGTGAAGAGGTATCTGGTGAGCGCTTGGATTTAAGAAAATCCAGTGCTTTTCAAAGAGGGAGAACATATTTTTTCATTCTTTGTGGAACCCCAAACAATGAGACAGGCTGTGAATGTGATATTAACATTTTTATATTATACTTTTATAGTTTATTATATTATATATTACATATTTTATATATTATCTTATATAGAAAATATATTATATTTTTATATTTTATATTTATTAAATCACATATCTGTATATGTACTGCATGTATATTTGTGCATTACAGATGAAAGAGTAAGTATCTACCTCTCTTCCCCCCCCCCATACTCCTCCTCCCTGAAATGCCTTTAAGAGATAGTTGCTCCCCTTGGGAGTACAAGTTTAGGCTCTAGGGTTTATAGATTAGGCCCAGAGAAGGGAAGGCAAGCAGGAGCTCAGGCTGTGAAGGGCTTCTTCTCACCCTCTGCCCCTTGGCAGCTTGCATTTCCCTAGGTATAGCCACATGTGGTAGGTCAGCTTCACTTAAAACCTGGGTCATGAAAATCACTCAGTCATGAGATAGAGCTCCTTATGTGGGTCCTTTCTATCTTCCCTTGAATTCCCTCCTAATATGTACTTTGCCCCTAATTCCTCCACTCTCCTGCGTGCACACTGAAAGGTGAAGTAGGTTTGGAAGGACCTCATGTGTCTGAGAGCAGGCCCTAGAAGCTACAAGGAATGCACATCCAATAATCACTTAAAAAGCAAATGCAGTGGAGTGAGAGAGAACCTTCAGCAGGTCAGTTGGAGACACAGTTTCCACTATCTTTAACTTTGGAAATCTCTACACTAACCCTTGTCTGGGGAACAAATACTTCATCCACTCTGGACTCAGGAGAGGTCTCTCCAAGAAACGTATCCATGCTGTGTGGGATATCTGGCTTCTTTCTGAACAAGGGTTCAGCATAGGCCTTCCTACTGCAGGGGTCTGGGTGTTCAGCAAAGATGGTAGCATGGCCTGACCTGACTGCAGACCCCTCTTCACCCTGATTCTGTTTCCAGCTGGATCCTTCAGTATTTGGAGCATCCCCATGCAGGAAATGTGTCCTGTGTTGAAAGCCAAGGTTCCTTACTATTGTTCATTCTTATTTATGGCCTTTTATGGGACTGGTGTTTCTTTAAAGAGATCTGTCAGCCATTTCTTGTGGGCTGCTCTGTTTATTGACACATGATTTGCTCTGTGATAGATTTGAAGGAATCATGGGCATTACTACAATCTAGAAGACCACAGAATTTTACAAGAGGTGTCTTTCCTTCCATCAGTTTTGTCAAATGTCCTTTCTGAGCTTGCTCCTCTAACCTTACCTTAGTCTGACTCTTCACCATGAATGGTATACTGCTATTGAACTTTTAATATTAAAACCATTCTGGACATATGTGGCAAGAAATACTTTGGAGAGTAGTGCATGTTAACATCAATATTAATGTAAATAATATTATTTATTGAGTTCTACGTGCCAGATCTATGTTAATCCCTTCCATAATTTCACCCACATAACTACACTGTAAACATCATATCATTGCATGCTCAGGTATGCAGCATTGTAGTTTGACATCTGTATATACTGTGACCTGGTCACCATCTGATGGATTGATTATTAATTTTTTCTTATTACAGGGTTAAGACTGAAGCTCAGAGATGTTAAGTAATTTGCTCAAGACTTCATGGTAGCATTAATGCTACCTGAATGGTAGCATTAAGATTCAATTTCAGATCTGTCTGAAGCAGAACTGGAGGTCTTAACTTAACTGCAGGTCTTAATCTTAACAGCATTACCTTGACTTGAGAATTTAGGGAAAGAGTGTCCCTTCTCTCCATGGTACATACACTCCCAGTGATAGGGTGTGTCCCCCCCCCCATTGTCTTCTGTTTAAGATTGCAGATTTCAAGGACAGGTAATGTTAAAATGGGAGAATGACCTTAGTTGGAATTTCCTTTCAGAGACATGCAGGGGGAGAAAGAAGTTAAATGGTCAAGGTAAAACAGATTTCCTGGAAGGTGGGAAATCAGGGTATATAAAGGATGTGCAAACAAAGAGAAGGATTGGATTCAGATTCGAAAATGGAGATCAGATAGAGAGAGAGGTTCAATGGAGGAGAGATGGGAATCGGCCATCTTGTAAAGATGTGAGCCATGTGAGCTTGGCCATGTGGCCACCGAGGTGCCTGCAACCCTTGGCTGACCCAGGCTGGCAGCATGTGTGCTGAATGCAGTTAAGGAGTTTGCAGATTTGAACTCCATGTTGGAGTTTGTTTTGCTGAGTTTGATTTGTGTCTGAAGAGGCCGTGCAAAAGTTAGGCCTGAGAAGAAAGTGAACTTTGCTGGTTTGGCACCATGGAGTTCCTGCTACCTGAAGGTGACAAGGAGAAGACAGCATGGAAGACAAGGAGGAGCAGTCAAAGGAACATGTCTTCAAGCGTCTGGAGATGGACTCTGTCTGGACATTGGTGAGATGATCAGGACTGAGAGACTGAGG
>PVHY01030769.1:0-13167 GCA_004024945.1 Uropsilus gracilis
AGTGTGAGCGCTGATGCAGGGAACCTAGGGTGGTTTCAGGGGCTTGTTCCATAGACTGACAGGTCTGGAACTGATGGGTCTGGAGGCCCGCATGTCAAAGCAAAAGCTGTGAAAGTGCCCTGAGAATGGGGTGATTGCCCCCAAAAGAGTATAAGGTATGTAGTTGCCAATCCCAGGATGCATCCTGGGGGGATGTGCTATGTGACTTATGGCTACAGACCCCAACCGGGGAGTTCCACCCCCGTCCCCTGTGGGGGGTAAAGCAGGTATGCACGTGCGTGCCACTCATTATTGTCACACTATCGGCTGCCAGGAGGGCATGGAGAAATCGCAGGCACAGTAGTGGGATTAGAGGAAGTGAGCATTGTGCGCCCTCCCACAACCCCTGGTAACTCACCCCCGTGGCTGTGGAAAGCCTGATGGCTCTTGGTGCATGACAGTAGGTGAACGTGGGTTAAATAAAGTGGTTCCCAGCTTTGTATGCAGCCCGGCCTTCAGTGGCAGACCCGGCAGATCAGCTGAGCCACTAACTGGGCACATGCCACTTTGTAGCTGACAGGGGAATGCCTTTTCTCCATCTTTATGGCGCTTCAGAGTTGAGACCAGTTTGTTTCACGCAGGAGGCTGGGAGTGGCCGTTCACTGTGCTTCCCCATCTCCTGTGAATGAGTGGCAAGAAGGGAAAAGCCCGAGGTGGTAGATTCTGGGGTAAATGAGTTACTCAGGCTTCTCCCCCCCCCCCCACCCATGAGTATGTATGGCAGCACCTGTGCTGTTGCGCCCGCCCCATGACTGTGGATGTACCTGGCCTAGTGGGTGTGCACATGTGTGAGTGAGCACACCTGGGTCTGGGAGGCGTTGCTAAAGGGGTGGCTCACCCTGGGGGCAGGGGAAGGAAGGAGAGGGGCGAACAGTTGTTTCTTTATCATTAAAAACCCAAAAGGGAAATCCAAGGGCCCCAACATTTTTTTTTGTCTGCAAAACCGTGGTGACCTGCAAGGGCAGACTAGCTCCCCAACACCCCTCATGCCGTCTTTCCTGAGCACAGCCCTAACCCATCTGCCCACGTGAGTCTCAGCAGCTGCAGTTATTTCACCAAGTCAACTTTCCTGCAGAAGCCAACTGGAGCAGGAAACTCTAGGTGGGGAATCTGGAAAAGATTCAATTCTGGCTGAGCTGATGCTGTTTCTGGTGCTCCCTCATGATGGTGCTGCTGGGAGCTTGTCCCAGGTGGCAGTGGTGGCTTTGTTCAGTGCTGCAGAGGACTTTCAGCTACAGAAGATCTTAGCTTTGATCAGACTCGTATACTAACCTTAGACTCAGGATTTCTGTGACATCTGACTGCTGTGTTGGAAGCAGGATCTCATGGTATACATGGAATGACAGGTTCTTGGGGATTGATGCTGATTCTCAGTGCCTTTGCTCTCAGGAACTCCCTCTTGGAATCTGTCTCTTGGTTAAGAGCTCCTAAGAACACCTCCACAAATTAGGAAGCACTTAAATTAATGACCTCAAACAGGAAAGGGGTCAGGAACCTCTGCATCAGGCACTTTGTCCCCTATGTAAATTTCCCCCTTCTTCCCCTGTAACCAGTTGAATGGCAAAATATCCTGGGAGGGTGCAGGGTGAATGAGTTGGTTGGGCTTTGCCCACCGTTAGCCTCTGTGACCAGCACCTGTGGTGCTGCGCCCTCCCCGTGATTGTACCTGCCTGGCCCATGGTTATGGGCACATATGTGAGTGGACTCACCTGAAAGAGGAGGCTAAAAGGGCGGTATCATCCTGGGGAGGGGAGAGCATGGAAAATAGAGGGGAGAATGAAAGAAAGCACGAGAATGACCAAGGGAAGCATGTAATAGTTCCTAGGGCATTTGGGAGCTCACCTGCTTTCCAGCCCCCCTGGCTCTGCCCTGCCTGGTCTGTCTATGTAACAGCTAGAACCAGTAAAGAACATGTGCAGATCAGGATGCTTACACTGCAACTGGCATCTCGAACAGGCCGCTGGCCCTGCAGAGGGACAGCCCCATAAAGGACTGTCACATCCTCCCCACTGGCAATTCAGCATCTGTTGGACCTTCTTTGACAGCTGAGCAATGCCCCTTGGGTAACTCCTCCCAAAGCAGCACAGCTTTGCAAGGCTCCCTTCGGTCCTGCATTGCAAGCACAGCCAAGAGCTTCTTAGGCAGGAAAAATAAAGGCATCAAGGTGTTGCCATCTCTCCACATGATTGTTCTTTCTAAGCCAGAACTCAAGGTCCAGCACATGACAAATAGCACGGATTTGCTGGTCCTCTGAGCACTGAGCATAGAGCTCTGCAGTCACAGGGAAGGGTGCTCTTATCATGCTTGTGATCAAGTGCCAAGAGCCAGAGCAGGGCAGGACGCAAGCACTGTGTTCTCCTTTCTTCCCCAAAGCCATGGGGGAAAGAATTCCACCACTCGTTGCTGGTGAGCTACGATGAACCTTCCAGCGAATGGTGAATTGCTGAAGCAGTTACTCCAGTTGTATTTATAGTAACCTTTATTTCCAGGCTGCTTTTAATCTAGACTCAGAACAAAAAAGAAAAGAAAAACCCTCCAAGCTACAGTGTATGAGAAGCACAGGGCCCCTTAGCAGGGACTGAGGAAAGAGGAGGACCCAGGATCGGTTCCGGTAACTAGACAGCTATGGCAGCTGCAGATAGAGAAGTTAGGTCAGGGGTTCTTAGCCCAGGGTGACTCTGGCCCCCTGGGAACCTTGTGCGTTTGTGAGGGTCACAGGGAGGATGCAGGAGAGGTGGCTCCTTGCATCTCATGGCTCCATCCAGGGATGCTTCTAAGCTTGCCCTGGTCCTCAGGGCACGCAGCACAGGGATGTACTGGCCGAGCTTCAGCGGTGCTGAGGTGGTGAGGGAGTCTGTTGCATCTTTTTAATGCAAACTTCAGCAATAAGGGAACTCTGGAATCTTTCATGCTGCACTATCAAATCTTCTGTCCAGGCACCTGGGAGCTGGGTGCCACAGCCCAGGAATAGGACGCAAGCTTACTCTTTCAGCAAACAACCAGAGGAAAACAGGCTTGGAAACAACCTCCTTCGTTCAAAGGGTGGCTGGGGAGTCGAGCCCAGGTGTTGACAGCTGGGAAAGACTGAGGTGTGGGGAGTAGGCACAGGCGAGGTGGGTGAAGAGCAGAGCCCCCCTACACCCCCCCCAGAGGGGCTAGGCAGTGCTGCCATGCAGGAAGCAGGCTGATGGGAGCTGGAAGTGGCCTTCATCCATGAGGACGACCTGCTCTCAGACCCAGGAGGTCGTGGCCAGGGCAGAGACAACCTGGGCTGCTGAGTAGAAAACAGCTTGAGCTTTTAAGCAAGGCCTGGCTCCTGAAACTGCATCTTGGCAAAGACTTAGTCTGGGTCAGAGCCACATGGACTAGACGGGCTTCCTCATTTCCTGGAAGAGGTGTTTGGGGTCTCTGCTTCCCTAGACCCTGCCCAGCACTCTGCCCTGTGGCAGTAAGGAGCAGGTCACTGGATGGCACAGGATGATGAGCGCTCGGGAGCGACCTTGGTGACTCAGGGAGGTCTTTTCCCTGTTCCTCCACACCTTCCTCTCCTTCCCTCTCTCTGCCTTCTAAACTCAAGTGCAGGGCAGTTCGCCTCCTGCTTGTTGGCCGAGATGCACTTCAACAAGATGGAAGTGGAGACAAAAATTCCCCTTAATCCCAGTTGATGTGTGACTTTGCGCAGCACTTTGAATATTATTAAGTGTTTGAATTTCTTCCTGTGTCTTTTTCCCCGAGATGACTGTCTTTCTGTTTCCCTGACAGCCTTTGCAGGACCAAATTGACAGCTCTTTAAAAGCCGCTGACGAAAAGCAGCATTAATTAAGTCATTGCCGGACTGTAATTGTGTTAAGAAGTAAAAATCTAATATGAGAAAAGGTTAGTGAGTCCTCTCTTGTGTCAGATTTTCTACTCCCTATGAATATTAATGTCCTTAATGAAGACAATCTTTGCCTCATCAAGCCGTTGTTCAGCATTCAGGTGCCAAATTCCCGTGCCATTGATTTGTTTTTAAAGAACAAATATGTCAGCAGAGAGTGACTGTCCTGTTTCTTATCAACATCATAGAGGCGGCTTTGTATTCCTGGGAAGAGTTTATAGATTTTTGTGTGCGTGGACCAGTTCCTGGAAGGGGCGGGGGTGATCATGTGCAGGGAAGGTAAATGAGTTACAGTGATTTAATATCAGGGCTGCATTTGATCACATTAGTGCCTTTGCTCTGTGCGAGCAATATTCATATGGTGCTGGGGTGATGATCAGCAGTTTTAATGATAAAATAAGAATCCTCTCTAGGAAAAAAGAGAGGGCTGCAGTTTAGATGCCGACGGGAGCTCTGCGAGAGAGACCCATCTTCCTAGGCTGAGACCACCCCACACCCCCTTATTCATGGGAGAGATAATGGGGAAGATGGTGCTTGGAAAGCAGCTTCTGGCCATCTAGCTTTAGGGAAGTGGCTTCTGCTCTTTTCCTTTCCTCTCCCTCCCTTTCCTTTCCTTCCCCTTCTTATCCTCCCCTCTCTCCTCTTCCCTTCCCTTCCCCTCCTGTTAGTCCTCTGTCCCCTCTCCTCGCTGCCCTCCTCTCCCCTTATTACCCCCACAACTTCCAGTCAAAACTGATGTCTCAATACTCTTCAGAATTCTTGGTCAACAGGTGGAATAACCCTGTTTTAGTATCACTTGGCTTCCTCTGTTCAAGGAAATCCAGGGTCCCCTGCTTTGAATAAAGTCATCACAGCCAGGATTTTTACTTCCAAGGTTGTGACTGGGGGTCAATCAATCTTGTCACGCACCTCACTGATGGAACTTGTTAACACAACCGGCTTGGGCTGGGGTCATAGGGAATCTACAGTGAGTTATTTCAGGGCTCCAGTTGCCTCCCACTACCCACTGGTGCGTCTTGTGTGGCTCTGGTCCTTGTGGGCCAAAAAGGCTGCTGGATTCTGACCATCACGTCTGCCTTCAGAGCAGTACGTGGGCAGCTTCATATCTCCGAAGGGGTTTGAGCACATAGGTACCAGGCAATTCACCTGCACCATTTTAAATGTTTGTGTTGCTATGTGCTGTAGTATTACATAGCCATGTATGATGCATTGATGGCCATATATGCTTTCTGTAATGAAGATGGACACAAACTTCATTGCAAAAAACAGCACATGTTTTCTCTAACAGCCCCATGGCTCAGGAGTGAGGGTAAAGATTAGCTGGACCCTCTGCTTGGATGATGATAGAGACTTTCTCCCCCAATTCTCTGGGCACTCTGCTAAGCCTTCCACTTGTTGGTATAGTGTCTTTCCTCCTGACCTGATAATTGACAGCCTCATGCTTCTGCTGGTGGTCACCCCAACACAGCTCTTGCCTTCTAGAGTATCTCTGCAGTTTCTGGCCAAGTGACCCCCAGAGACATCTTGGAAAAGAGGGTTCTCTTTCTTTCAGGCCACCTGAAGCTCATCTCATAGACGCTTCTCTCTCTTTTAAGTACTACACTGATTAGGTCAGGCCCACCCAGAATTGTCTCCCTTTGATTAACTCCATATGAACTGATTAGAAAGACAGAAATAGGAGGGAAATCCCTTTGGTAGCTGCAGCCCCTCACCCTCACTTGGAGGGGACTACCCAGGATGTGTAACATTAGAATCTCCACAGATCTTAGACCCCTGATTGACCCCCCTACCTCCTTTGTGAATATGGAAATCAAGACTCAGGAAACCCAAGAAATGTATCCAAGTTTTAAGTAAACTATTTAAGCATCCTATCTGTACTTCCATGGCTCAGAATCCCATTACTTTCTAGGCAGGTTATATCACTAGTGGCCATTCCACCTGGAGTAGTTAATGATGCCCTCATGTCTACACAATGCCTTTTAAATAAGCATGAGATGTGCAAGTCACTGATTCATCCAAGAAGAGTTTATGTAAGATCATCTATTCAGTGAGCACCAAGAAGAGATTCTACCATGAGGCCATGTGGATCTACAGTTCAAAGGTCACTCTGATTCTGACTGTGTCATATAATGGGTCTGCTAGACACTTAGCCTCAGTTTACTCCTCTGTAAAATGGGTATGATAATACTAGGACTTCATTCATAAAGCTGTTGGGAGGAAGTGCACTTAATATTTGTCATAATTTTGAAATATTCATGCCCATATTTTCTAATTCTGATAGCAAACTTCTGAAAGCTGGGTGGAACCTGGAAGCTTTTTATGTTGTGCTCTCAGCCTTCCATCAAATACCAAGATGTATCAAAAAATTAATTCTTCCTAAAGAGGATGCTGAGAGCACATTTCTGCCACAAGGCAGATTTTCCCCATCTTAACACACATGCTTGGGCATTTGGAAGAGAGGGAAAAAATTGCACATTTTACTAGTTCTCTCCAAACACAGTGCAGACAGCAAGGCTGTTTCTTCAGAGGGGGAGAATCGGGTTGGCTTCAGATTCCGTCTCGGCTGCCAGGCCGTGGGAAGTGAGAGAGAATGTCAAAGCTGGCAGTTGACAAACAATGAGATTGTTCCAAAATGAGGAGGATTGGCCTAAGCAAGATCCTTCACAAATGTTTTTCTCAGCTTTTAATGAAGAACGGGAAAGGGAAAAAAATCCACGAATCCTACCAAGATATTCTCTAGTACCAGGGTCAAAATATGCAAATGTTTCAAGTCTAAGAATGTACCACTTTTTAGTGTACAGGATAAGAAGGATTTTGTATGTGCAAGAAATCCTCCTAAAGAGAACGAGCAATAAGAGTAATGAGTGTTTCCTTTGGTCCTGGTCCTGTTTTGCTCACCTTCCCGAGCCCTAAAGAGACAACTGATATGACCTGGAAGCATGTTCTGCTGATCTTTGGGTGTTAGGTAAATTGCATCTGTGTGATGGTCCTTGAGGAAATACATGCAATTGTTTTGTTACTTTTATATAGCACATGTCAATTTGGGGTCCTTTTACATGCACCTGTAAGTTTGACAATGTCACTGCCGCTTGCTGTTGCTGCTTTCTGACACCCCCTACCCCATATTGGCACAAAAGGATCATGCTTGTTCCTTTCAAACTGTCAAATACCTGACCTCACATGGTCCTGTTCCCCATGGAACAGAACATGCAGCAACAAGAAGTAGCTCAGTGGAAAAACACGCTTCGTCTTGTTGGCTACTCTTTGCTTTGGTCACTTGGTGTCAGACTGTGGTCTCATGAAGGTTTTCCATCCTTTGTATCTTTCTTTTCCACACTGGTCAGTTGCTAGAAGACACATCGTTTCTTCCAACAGTGCAAAAAGTGATATAGCAGCATTGTGGGGGGCGGGGGGGGGGAGGTAGATGCACAAAACAAAATGGCAGCACTGTGTTGGGGACATCACTTCAAATAATGATGCCCCTGCCCTCAGCAATCAGTGCTTTGAGAAAAGTGTGTGCATGGGACTGTGATGGCACAGAGTGGGCCATCAACCCCCAAAAGTGGCAATGGAGAGTTAGAGACAGTTCCCTGGAAGAAGGTGAGCAATTGGAATCATCTCTCAGGCATCATCCATCACAAAGGACATGCCCATCCCTTTCCAGTTTGGCAAAATCAACCCGAAGAAAAGAGTATGATTTTATATGATGGTGTCTGCTCACCTGCAAGTGGTCCTAAGTGAATCTGTTGGATTATAAAGCAAGACTGCAAATGAAGAGAAAAGAGATTAGTGAGTTAGATTGTGACCTAGGGTGTGCCCTGGCCATAAAAAAAAATGATGATCTAGGTTCACTTGTGCATGCACATAGTTGAGAAGGAGGGATGTGTTACTCCTAGTTCTTGTCACTTTGCTAGTTTTCCAGTCATTGAGGACTCAGATGGTGGTTTGTAAGATTAAAGGTCACTTTTAGTTTTCAGCCCCAGATTTTTCTGTCAGAGCTTGGTTCTCACTTTCTGTCAGGTCTGATCACATAGTCTTAGTGTCTCCTCTTAATGACTTTTACCTCATAGATGGCAAACTCTGTTTTCTGCTGGCAGGTCAAGAGTCGAGAAAGGCAGAAGGGGTGGTCAAGTCATGGCCAGTGTGGAAGGAGGAAGATAAAATGTCCCCAGAGTGAGGCTTCTGATCTCCAAATCTGGCAAATCAAAAGCCTTGCATATGCCCAAGCCCCCAGGTGCTAAAATAAAATTATTTCCCAAATGGGAGAATGTCTGTTCTGTGTTTAGAAAATACTTTCTTGATTTTGGAAGGACTTCATGATTTCCCACACTTGGAACTTTTTTTAAGATAAATGAACAAGTTGTGGTTTCATAAAAAAAATTAAGAGGAAGCACATTGTGGGGTGTTTTTGTTCACCCTCGTTCAATGGGACAGAAAGAAAATCAAGACAGTTGTCTCCAACTATAGGATTTGGAATTTTTTTTATGTTCTGAAAAGTTAATTCAAAGTCAACTATTTACCTCTAAGAGGGAGTAGCGGACATGGGCGAAGTCATGCATCAAAAGGTAAATGTGTGCATTTTATGCGAGCAAGCATGAAAGTGAGAGGATGGGGATTTGTTTTCAAAACAGAAACGCTAATATATATGAAACAGATAGGGGGAGGGAGCCCCACAAGTCAACAGCTAGATTGATGGGTGTTGCTTGTAGATGATAGGTGATGCTTGCTACTTGAATAGGTGCCTGTTTAGACAAAGTGCACAATCTTCCAGGAGAACACTAGGATGGATTATTAGTCAGGGGGGTTGTTGTTATCCCCCTATTAATGAATGTAAAATGAGGACTTGCATTTCTGGAAAAATAAAGGACTCGTACTTATCCCTGCTCCTCACTAAGCGCACTAAAGCCCCCGTGGTTGCATCCGCAGTGGTAGCTAAAGCGATATCCAGGTAGAGATCCAGCTCGTTGGAGAGCGACAGACAGTTGTCCATGTAGCTGTATATGCACAGGTATGTATGTCTCAGGCACGAAGAGACTGAGAGATGCAGAGAGGGAAGTGATAAGGAGAACCAGGCAGAGAACACAGAACCCAGGGGTAGAGATCCAGCTCGTTGGAGAGTGACAGACAGTTGTCCATGCAGCTGTATATGCATAGGTGTGTGTGTCTCAGACATAAGGAGACTGAGAGATGCAGAGAGGGAAGTGATAAGGAAAACCAGGCAGAGAACACAGGACCCAGGAATGAGGTGGTGGGGCATCCTTGGGTTTTGCTTTCAGCCTCAAGCCCAGATCTGGAGAAGCCAGAACCTCAGGGTTGTCACCCAGGGCAGGGACATCATTCCATCTGAACTCTGCTCTCTCAGTCAGAGGACAAGAAGCCTGGAGCCTTAGTAGGACAGGAAACTCAAGCAACAATGGCTGAAAGAAGTGTGGCCCCAACCCCTCCAGTGGCCACCAGAGCTAATGGCAAGCTGGGCTTCCCTCCAGGAGCTGCAAGAGACCCCAAGGCCCCTTTGGGGTTGGTGTGGGAGGATCTGTGTCCAGCGGAGTCAGACTCCACCTGGCTTACCAGGAGCAGCCCCTCTGCCTACCTGGGGCAGAGGATGGAGACCCATTCTTTGTTAGAAGTAATATCCAGTCTATAATAATAAAATGACCTGATGTTATGTCATGGGCCAGCTGTGATGTGATCAAATGGTCCCGAGGGGGAGGGTAAGGACTGATACTTGAGCCAAAACTTGGACAGAAGGGCTCATAGCCTTTTTCTCTGGACTGTGGCCCTGAGTTTATTTAGAACCAGACTTCTATATTAAACATGAAGCCAGCAGTAACAAAAGATTTGACCCAGGGTTGCATGGTTACAAGCATATTTTTAATAGCAAGTACAGTCTAAGCTTCTCAAATGTGGCCAAAGTGTGACCTCCAGGATATACTTTACAAAGATAGTTTTGTAGACAGCCAAGGACTTTCTGCTTTTTCCCTCCATGCTCATTAGGCAACCACATTCAGCAGCTTATCAGAGCAGGCCAGAAATGGAGTAATGAAAGCACAGCTCCCCACAATGTTCTACATCAAAATTTGGGGAATTAAGGAGAGTAGGAAGCCTTCTAAGTAACCATGAATATTTAAGTTCAATATCCAAATAGGCTCCGTTCTGCATTGCCTGGCCAATGGGGTCATCCTAATGCCACTGCTTTTTTCTGTAGTAAATCCTGTGACCGACGCCTACCTCGCCCTGGTTCCCTTTTGTTCTGGGGTCCCCTCCTGGGTCCACTCTGCACAGATCATCGGGGCCTCTGATTTCCCTTTGGCCCAGGCTGAGCCTTGCCCAATGCATGTGAGTTGGTGCAGACTGTGAATCACAGTTTCCTCCTCAGTTGGCTCTGCAGCCACTAGGGATCTCACCCAGTGAGGACTGGTTGGATTTCCCACCATCTGCCCCCCAAGGCCAGCACAGACATAAAAGACAGCGCACAAGTCTCCACCTTGCGTGACACGTGAAATGGCTTCCAAAGGGGGTGCTCCATTAAGGAGACTTCATTTCCCTTAACACGGAGTTCCCAGCTTTTCCCCAAGGGTGCCCCCTCCCCGCTGGCTGGGTGGGAAGGGGCAAGAAGGAGCCCTGAGTCTGGCTGTCCCCTGAGAATAGCAGCTCCTTCCATTCATTCCTGAGAACATCTGCTTTCAGTGCTTTGAGGTTCCTGCAGGAAGAGGAGGACTTGGGGTGTCTCCAGTGCTTTTTTATTGGGGCTTTGCTCCCTCCCGCACCCCCCCATGCCCCGGGCTAGCTGACTCCCTCTGGAGACATTCCCCAGGTCAGGCCAGGGGAGAGGAAGCCCTGTTTCCGAGGGAGGGACTGGGACTGCTGCCCGGCTCCCTGCAGTGCCCAGGGTGACCCCAGCCAGGCTCTGGGTCCGGGAGTGGGAGCCCAGCTGAGGAAGGATGCTTGAGGCTTCACCCCGAGGCGAGTTACTGCAAAGCTGGCGAAAGGGGCTTTGGTGGCCACTCCCTCCACCCTCCACAGCTTGGCTGCCCCCAAACCGCTGACCAGACAGCCCACCCTGGATGGAGCCGAGGGCCTCGGGGAGCTCAGGTGACAGCTAGCGTGGCCCAGCTGGCATCCCTGCTTCTCTGCATGGCGGGCAGCCTGGCTGCCCCGTGTCCCCAAACTGCCACTTCACCAGACAAAGTCCTGACGATGCTGGCACGGGTGCAAGTGTCGCCTCTGCAGCGAGCTGAGACCCAGCTGGGTCGGGAGGAGCCAGCCCGCTGCTAACGCTGTAGCCGTGACCTCAGGGGCTGGTGGTCTGGGTTGGCCGCAAGCGTCCCCATGAACGGTGCAGGGCAGCAGTGGCTTTTCGGCCAGCCTGTGCCGTCACGGCCACTTGGTGCGGAGCGGCGCCCGGACAGCAGGTGGGCAGGCAACTGGGTCTGCGTCCCAAGCCCACAGAGTTCCTCAAAGCAGCACTGGCCGTTGGCCCACAAGCAGGATGTCCTGCTTCCCGGTCCGTGTTGGAGATGGACATTCCTGGGCTAAGCGCCTCGTTGCTGGTGTCTTTCCATGGGCTGGGGCTCTCATTTCCCGCAGGCTGCATACTCATTCCTTTGCTGTGTTCAGATCTCAGTTTAAATAGCACTTCCCCCAGGCGTCCCTCCCAGTCACTCAACAAAACTGCCCTGTGGGTTTCCCGCGCCCCATGCCCTGTGCCCGGAGCGCCCTGCCAGTGTGGCGTGATGGCGTCCTGTTTGCTTGTTGAAGCCTCTCCCCCAAGCAGGGAAGCAGAGCTCTGGTGCCCTCACACTGGTTCCCAGGTCCCCCTGCCAACCACACCCAGACCTGGAGGTGCCACCTGCAAACACACACAGACTGCTTACACACACCACATGCTGACACATATATGTGCACCTGCATACTCACGTGTGTTGTACACACATGCATGCACACTCACAGAACAACCCACGCACATACAATTTCACAAACACAGGGACACATGTGCATACTCAGACATGCACGGATGTACATACACAAGCATGCACACTCACAGAACCACCCACTCACACACATGCACACATAATTGCACAAACACAGGGATACACGTGCATACTCACACATGCATGAATGGGCACACACATGCATGCACACTCACAGAACCACCTCACACACATGCATACATAATTTCACAAACACAGGGACACATGTGTATATTCACACATGCATTAATGTGCACACACATGCACACTCACAGAACCACCCACTCCCACATATGCACACACAATTTCACAAATACAGGGACACACTGCACACTCACACAAACACTCGCTCAAGCATACTCACAATCTTTTTGCAACCCTAAGATATCAGCTGTGTCTCAAATCCACTTTATCTGGCACCTTTCTAAGGGAGAGCTCAAATCAGGACTTCTCTGAAAAGAGGGGTGAGTAGTGAGCTGGGTTGAGAAGGGGAAGGTGGAAGATAGATCTTCCAGGATCGATTCAGCAAACCATAAAGCCTCCCTCATGCTGGCCACCGGGGCAGAGAGATGGGAAGGCTTTCCTGAGAGGGTCACTTGTCCCAAAAATAACATTTTACAGAGATAGAGAGACCAGGGCCTCTTTGAAGAATGAAGGCCATTTTATTTTTATTATTGTTTTTCACAAATAATTTCTTCCCCAGTACTAGCTTCCAACTCCCCTCTGCTAGTCCCAGGTCACATCAGTATTTCAAGCCCAAGGGCTTGGTGTTTGATCACAGACCCTGACCTCTACTCTTGAAGACATATGCTCTGAATTTTAAAAGCCCTCTTCCGGAAATATTTAACACCAATCATTTCATTAAATAAGTCCCAGATAGTCAGACAGTATGACTAGGATAATATGGAATTATTTATAAAGATGACTTGCTCTGAGAAGATGATTATGCTAAGGAGATGGAAATCCCACCTTCTCTCCTCATTCACAGGCTGTGATTAGAGGCAGGATATTTCAGATCTAGCAGGAAAGGATAAAAGATACACGATGGAATATTACTCATCAATTAAAAATGACAAATTGGACGACTTCATAACAACATGGATGCATTTAGAAGAAATCATATTGGCAGAAACAAGCCATAAAGAAAAAGGCAGAAACCAAATGGTTTCACTAATGTATGGGATATAGTGGAAAAAAAAATAAATAAAAGCCTTGAGGAAAGTCAAAACAAGCTAAGCACCAAAATGAAATGCACAACTATGAACAGAAGGGAAAGGGGGG
>PVHY01030770.1:0-13148 GCA_004024945.1 Uropsilus gracilis
TTTTTTTTTTTTTTTTTGAGACTTGGTCTTGCTATTTTTGCCCGTGGTACCACAGACTCAAGCAATCCCCAGCCTCATCTTCCCAGGTAGCTGGGATTACAGGCGCGTGCCACCACGCCCAGCTATTTTTTTGGAAGTAGGTCTCGCTATGGGCCCCAGGCGGGACTCGAACCACGATCCCTGGCCCCGGCCGTGGCTTCCTAGGCTGCCAACTACAGGCATGCGCCACCATGCCCAGACCTAGTTATTAGGCTTTTCTGAACTGCAAAACGTTTGTAACAAATTTTATACACAAATATATTTAAGTTCATTATTTCTCTAAAAATCACAATAAATTTACGCTATTCCTATTTTACATCTCAGAAACTAAAGCACAGACATATACTGTGCCCAGTACTGCTTATAAATTATAACTCCAACAAGTCCCACAAAAAGTATTTGTCTTTTTGTTTCATTTAAGAATACAGTATTATTGCCAATTAAATGCAAATATTTAAAATTTTAGATTCAATACTTTAAACTTTAAATTAAAATGTACTAATCTCTTTCTACATATGGAGGGTATTATACATAGTTAACCCATGTTCTTGAATTGTTTTGCAATTCCTTTAGAATTGTATCCCTCCAAATGGTGGTAAAATTTTCAAAATCATAATTGCAGCACACACTCTCCTTGTATACAAATTACAGTTTATTTCTTGCCCCTTAAATACGTCAATACTCGGTTTGTACTTAATTTTGAACTCAGCAATGTTACTTCCAATTACACTGGGAAAAGAAAGATGTTTCAAGTATATTAAATCTTGCCCGGTAGTCTGTCTGTGAGCCAAGGTAACCATCCGTCAAGGCTCATAAAAGGGCTCAGGTGATGCAGATGCTAAACACCTCCTTGCTGCTTTGGGACTTGCAGAATCCACATGCACATTTACCGCACTACTCCTGGGTTCCCATTTACTTACTTCCCACCTGCAGGTATTTCTATTCTGTGCGGGAATTTTTACCTCCATTCTAGGTAAGGAGCATCAGATCATTTTAGGGCAATGAGATGCTGGTGGGGGAGAGGGAGGGTTGAACAAAACAGATTTTGTAATCTGACAAAGGAAGATTTGAGACCCACTTCTCCGATCTGGATAACGCGGCCCGATGGAGTTACCTGCGGAGGTGGGAGTTCGAACTATTTACAGAGAGAATCTTGACCTTACTTGGAATTCCGTCTGTAGATTAGGGATTCCAGGGGATACAGTCTGGCTGATTTAAGATCTGATTTCTGGCGTTCTCACTGTGCCACCCAGCAAGTTCAGTGCAATTTCATTCATACCTCTGTGATCTATGAAATAGAGAACGGGTGTTTGAGGCACCGCGCGGCTAAGCAACTTCCTCGTCCAGAGAAAGTGGCGCCGCCACGGGTGCGGAGCGGGCAGCAGCCGCTGGCTACCTGCACGCAGCCTGCATACGTGCTGGGCCTGCCGGCAAGAGAAAGGACCGCGACGCTGCGGACTGGACCCCTGCGTCGTCTGCCAGCTGCGCAGGGACTCCGCTCCGCCCTCGTCAGTACATTCACAAATAGAGATGGCTTGCAACAGAAGATCGTATTGCAAAAACGGGAAGCAGCAGTTTAGCACAGGAAGCTTTGTAGATGTTGTGTACTGCGGTCTGCTTTGGAAGTTGGGACAAAATAGAACAAACAACTTGAGGAAGATGTTTTGGGAAATGGGAACGCTGCTGGAGAACTCTCTTCTCTAGCAGAAGTAACTGAAATGAATGAATCTCTTGCAGAAAGTTCAAGACTTGTCACCCAATCTTGCTATGAGGATGTTAGCTGATGTGAACAGGAACCCTTCAGAACCTGATGAGCTAATGAGTGAAGGAGCAAATGCGAAATACATAAAACCAGTTGAGGGGTGAAAATAGAATCTCTAAATAAACTGACATGAAAAAATAAATGAAAAATAACAAAATTAGTGGTAGAACTCTTAAACCTAGGGTTTGGCACATAAGAGACTTGATAAAAGCATTATTAGTTCTTGACGAATGGGAAAGTGCTTCTTGTTAGTAAAACAGGTGAGAGGCTGGAGCTTGAATTGGTGAAGCGACTTGCTTAAGAGATGGACTGTGTGCGGCACAAGCAAACAGTTCCGTTTGCCACCAGTTTGACCCCAGGTTTCTGTTGTTTCCACAAATCTCATCACTTAATCCTTCCACACATCTCGTTCAAATGACTCCAGGAACATTTTTTCTCGCGCTTAGAAATTTCTATGGGCCGGGCACGGTGGCTCCTGCTTGTAAGCTTCAGCCTATGAAGCGGCCGGGGCTTAGGGATCGCGGTTCGAGTCCCGCCTGGGGCCCGTAGCGAGACCTAGTTCCAAAAAATAGCTGGGCGTGGTGGTGCGCGCCTGTCATCCCAGCTACCTGGGAAGCTGAGGCTGGGGATTGCTTGAGTCTGTGGTACCCCGGGCAACGAGAGCCTGCGGTTCCACGGGCAAAAAAACAGCGAGACCTTGTCTCAAAAAAAAAATTAAAATAAATAAATAAATATAGAAATTTCTATGAAGGAATTACCTATTTCCCAATATTCTGTGGCTCACACTGTAGACGATGATGTTAAAAAGTCCACAGAAAAGGAGCAGAAATGGCATCGCTAAAAGTCATCTCCGAGATAAGTATACAAATTTTGCCCTCACAAACAGTGTGGGAGGAGACAGAGTGCTCTGGGTGGTAAAAAGTAGGAGGAGACTTTAATCACTGGGGCTAGGGATCATTTCAGAACTGCTAAATTTTATGAGCCTCAACTAGAGTATGGAGAATTCAAAAAGTAAAGAGGTAAATGCTGGGGTAATTTTGATAGGATTAAGTGCAATTTTGGTGCGTTTGTTTTCTGTCTTTGCGAGTCTTATCCTGTTTTCTTTTCTGCAGCACATGGGATCCTTACTTTGGAGGAGAAAGGATGTACCACAGAATTTCTCTTTCATGTTTAGAAAAAGGTAGTCTTGGAAATAAATGCAGCCTGGTGTTTGAAGAAGTCAGTAAGAAATAGGGTTTCTTGCTTTGGTTTTAAAAAGACACCTTATCCTGTTTGTATCCTAAGTATCCACACACTGGAAGGAAATATTGAAAGGAGAAAATGGGAGATCAAAAAAGACATTAGGAAGAGAAAATTGAGCTAACATTGGGAAAGAAGGTCCTAAAACAAAGGTGCAGGTTCTACTTTTTACCCAGGGTCATTAGGACCAAAGAATAATCAAAGCCAGATGTATGGACAGGCACTGAAGACAGAATCTAAAGGTGGATAGACTTCGCAACTTGTTCCAGAAGAATTTAACTACCACGCCCAGGAAACCTGAGCACCCTTAGTTTCTCTTCCCAGGAATTGGTCACCTTTGCCCTTTTAATTGTAGGACTTTGAGAATCTGAGAGGACTTTGTGTAAGTCATGCAAATGTAAAACTGCAATGGAAATGTAAAAATGCCAGATGAGTGTTAATTTGACCGTACTCCTGCCTTGGGGGGAAATAGAAAGGTCTTATGTTTGGGGATGTTTATTTGGACTTAATTTCTAATATACTTACCTGTGTCCCTTAATTTTGTGACCTCTCTTCCTCCACTTCTTGATCTTAGTAATAACAAAGGGGGGGAAAGTGACCTTATTTATTGTCTATGTTGAAAGGTAAAAGAAATTGTACCTCTGTGAAGTTTACTGCTAGAGTAACAGTGATCAAATTGCATAAGCAATGGAAATTTACACATACACATAAACAAGTGGTAGTAATGAGGCAATGTGTAGATTTGATTCACTCTATTCAAGACTAGAAAGATTTTTTTTTCTGTGTAATACTTGAAAGGAGATTCTGAAAGAGGAATCAGATTTTAAAATTTAAATAGATATGGGGGTGGGTGGGGGTAGAGGGTGGAGCTAAGTGATAACCTTTTAGGCCAAAGTAGTTAAGTCAAGAAGGAATTCTGCTGCTGGAACTGGAGACAATAGAGAGCAGTTAAGAAACCTGGTAAGTTAAGACATTTTTCATGCCGAGAATATAATTCCTTGAAAGAATGTGTAGCAGCCACCTGGCAATAGTATGGAAAACCTACTTATGTGAAAGAGATAAAGAATGCAAGAATCCAGAAAATTTTTATTTTAATGGGTGGTTTAATATTTTCCCCCAAAGCAGCTTATTTTAATCTGACGGTTTTTGTAAAATTTTGTGTACATTTTTCAATGCATCTAGATATTCATTGAAAAAAATGAAAGATCCATAAATCATTTATCTTGGTGATATTATGCAAAACAAAATGTATACAATCATCATTCCCTCCTTCCTCACCCCTGCCACTTTTGCTGCTTTATACAATTGTGTGAATGAATTATTTTTTGGATTCGTATTTTGTGTCTTGTACTTTCAAACTGATTTCCCATTTCCCCATCATTGCTTCCTTATCATATAAATGAACCTTGGAATTGGGTTATTGCCCAGAGTAGAATCCATACTACCAGAGTGGAGTTCAGTCTTGGTGCTTTGCATGTGAGTTTAAGTTCTTACAGCAGCTGGTATTTATGGCAGTGGACACTCTAGGAATGATTGACCAGCTCTTAATGTCTGCAGTAAAACTCCATAAAGAAATTGGGGGAAGGAGGCCGGGCACGGTGGCTCGTGCCTGTAAGCTTCAGCCTATAAAGCGGCCGGGGCTAGGGATCGCGGTTCGAGTCCCGCCTGGGGCCAGTAGCGAGACCTAGTTCCAAAAAAAATAGCTGGGCATTGTGGCGCACGACTGTAATCCCAGCTACGTGGGAAGCTGAGGCTGGGGATTGCTTGAGTCTGTGTTACCCAGGGTAACGAGAGCCTGTGGTTCCACGGGCAAAAATAGTGAGACCCAGTGTCAAAAAAAAAAAAGAAAGAAAGAAATTGGGGGAAGAAAATCTTACTTTCCAATGCAAACATGTGCCTGCAGAGGAACAGAGGACTTCTACTGAAAGTATATCAGCTGCGGAAAAAATAACATCAGCAAAGGGAACCACACGAAAAAGAAGTATGAAAGAGGACAAAGGTAAGGAGTCCTCTGATCCTTAAGTTTGTTTTTACTGTGTCTAAGAAATCTGATAAATTTTTCTCATAGGCCTGGGAAGAAATTCCTACCCTGTACTTTGTAGAACCTACATTTCTTTTAAGTTTTGTTTAAATCCCACCTCCCTGAGATGCTCCCTGTGTCACCTCTATTGAAACTTTTCAGGTCCCAGCCTAAGAAGGGAGTCTGAGACTAGCAATCTCTTGAGTCCACGGGTTCAAGATTCGCCCTGGGCAACCAGCATAGCGAGACTTATTCTCAAAAAAATATCTGGGTGTGGTGGCACGTGCCTGCAATCCCAGCTACCTGGGAGGCTGAGGCTGGGAGTCACCTGAGTACGCGGGGTTCCTGGGTCGGAACTACCCCGGGCAACATAGTGAGACCTAGCCTCAAAAAAAAAAAAACAAAAACAAAAACAAAAAAACCCACAGTTTTCCTGTTCCAAACGCCCATAATTATCCCAGCTCTGATAATCATTTTTGCCTTAACTCACAAATTACAGTTAAGGATCTCAATGTAAAATAATTTGAGAACACATGGTTTATAAATTTAAAATCTCCTCCTTGAAACTCTATTTCCTAGGCTTGGGCACGGTGGCTCGTGCCTGTAAGCTTCAGCCTATGAAGCGGCCGGGACTAGGGATTGCGGTTCAAGTCCTGCCTGGGGCCTGTACATAGACCTTGTTTCAAAATAGCTGGGTGTGGTGACCCGTGCCTGTCATCCCAGCTACCTGGGAAGCTGAGACTGGGGATGGCTTGAGTCCTTGGTACCTGGGGCAACGAGAGCCTGCTGTTCCACAGGCAAAAATAGCGAGACCTAGTCTTAAAAAAATAAATAAAAATAAAAAAGAAACTTTCCTGTTTTAAAAGGGGAAGATAATACCTACCTTGGCTGATTTAGGGGTCAATTATAATTTATGTAGAAAAATTAGGTAAAAGCACTTATAATGTACCTGACAGGTATTTTGGGCCCTTAGAAGTCATAGCATAGTTGTGTCTGTTCTGGGGTCTGCCTTAATTGCATGTTCCTGAGAAACAGAGGCAAAGCCTCTGGAGACCCCAGTGCTGGCCTGATGGGAGAGTTGATAAGAATTATTGGTATTTATGATTGTCTATATAATATAATTGGTCATTTGTTTTGTGATGGAAGGACAAGGTAACTCTTGAGTGTTCATGTGTGACTCAGATCTAAAACTGGAAGCTGGGCTCAGTGGCGCATGCCTGTAAGCTTCAGCCTATGAAGCGGCTGGGGCTAGGGATCGCGGTTTGAGTCCTGTTCGGGGCAACACAGTGAGACCTAGTCTCAAAAAATAGCTGGGTGTGGTGGTGCATGCCTGTAATCCTAGCTATCTGGGAAGCTGAGGCTGAGGATTGCTTGAGTCTGTGGTACCCCAGGCAACGTGGGCCTGTGGTTCCATGGGCAAAAATAGCGAGACCTAGTCTTAAAAAAAAAAAAAAAAAAAAAACACCTGGCATTCCATTACCATCTCTAGGGGAAACTGGGGCCCAAGTTGAATAGCTACGAAGGAGGGGGTGTGTACAAGTCGTGTGGAGTTTTTGGAGTAAAAATTCAGCTCCCAGCTCTCAGGTTCTTTTCCTTGGCAGTGATGTACCCTTTGGTAAATCATTTAGCTGTACAGTGGCTACCGGATTATGAAAAAAGTGACACAGAAGTTTTATCACTAACTTTGTTCCTTCTTCAGCTTCCTGTAAAGCAGACAGTGACCAAGAAAAACCTGAACGGAAGAAGATACCAATTCCTCCACTGCCTGTGAAAATCCCACCCATCAACTTGCTTCACCGGGACATTGTGCGGGCCTGGTGCAGGCAGCTGAAGCTGAGCACCAAGGGCCCGGTGAGAGCTGGGGCGAGACATCTCTGCTGGGATGAAGGAGGGAAATTTACTTGGGTGACTAACTCACTTTTCTTTGTCTTAGAAATTAGAAGTTTATAAGAGAATCTGCGAATATGCATATCCAAATCAAAAAGTAAGTAATGTTTAGGAAATTTGGCCAAGTGGAAAGGATTAGTTCTCAACCTGATTACTTATTTTAGAATGAAAAAGTGAATGGAGAAGTTGTCTCAGCCCCTCCTTCCCCCTCTATGCTTCATGTTAAGAAGTAACACATTCCCCTCACTTTAGCAACTGCAAAGAGCAATAAATATTGAGACTACACTTATAATTATCACTTTAATCTTTTAAAACCAATTTGTAGGATATTCCTAACTCTTCAAAAGATGCCAGGATCCTGAGGAAATCAGAGATGAGAGCACTGCTAAGCAGTGAGAAAATAACTCTGGGAAGTTTTGAGGAAGCTAATCTTCCTAAAGTGACTGCTTCTCCTGAGGAGGGGGTTCCTGCACCTCTCTTTGAGGGGTCTACAACTCTTGAGGGAATGGACACAGTAGTAGTGACAACTTCTTCCTCGGAAGCTGTATTTGCCTCCTGGACCAGAATTGCAGCCATGACTGGAAGGATGGAGGAAATACAAGAAGTACGGTCACCACCAGAGTCGAATGGTAAGCCCAATCAAAAGTAAGAGTTAATTCTGGTCCAAATGGAGGACATGAATTTGAATGTTAACTTTGGATTACTTTTAGTATCTATCAAAATCATCTGAAGAGCATCTGGGCTTCCGCCCTCTCCCACAGTTTCCAATTCAGGTCTGAGGTAAGGCCTATAAAGATAACTTCAGATAACTTCAGATAACTTCCCAGACAATGTTGATAATGTGGTCTAAAAACCATGATTATTTTGTCATCAAAAGAAGTTAGCAGTCTGTTCGGTATCGTATTTTTCCCCCATGTCTAAGGGATTAGAAAGGCTGGCTATGAAAAGACCAACTGAGCTTGAGCCTGGATCTTCTAGTGGAAAGTTGGTAAGAATGAGTGAATTGGGTCATTTGTATGGTGATAGATGGGGATGATCATCATGTCTTATATCAGATGTCAAAAGTATACACCTGAAACTTAGGGTGTTATAAATTATAAATCCATGTTTGCTCAATCTAAAACAAAAAAATAAGTAAAGCAGTTTTCAGTTTCCTTGTTGTAAAATAGGCTAAAATTAAATCTACATTCTTGTTTTAATAATTATAGGAGATAAATGTCAAGAATATAATAAACTGGTTAACACACAAAAAGCTTACTAAAGACTTGAGACTCCAGATGCTATTTGATAAAATCCTCCCCAGCTGGGCATGGTGGCACGCACCTGTTCTCCAAGCGCTGGGAGGCAAGAGGCTTGGGATCGTTTGAGTTTGGGGGTTCAAGACTACCCCGGGCAACATAGTGAGACCTGGTCTCAAAAGCAGCCAGGCGCTGTGCTGGGTGCCAGTAATCCCACCTACTTGGAGGGCTGAGGTTGGGGATCGCTTGAGTCCATGGTACCTGGGTGACATAACAAGATCAATCTCCAAAAAAATAAAAACAAAAATAAAAGTCTCCCCAGACTAGTCTGATTTAATATTCCTATTGAAGGAAATCAGAATATAATATTCCAAAATGTGCCTCTTTTTTTTTTTTTTTTTTTTTGAGACTAGGTCTCACTATTTTTGCCTGTGGAACCCCGGGCTCTCGTTGCCGGGGGTACCACAGACTCAAGCAATCCCCAGACTCAGCTTCTCAGGTAGCTGGGATTACAGGCGTGCTTCCACACCCAGCTATTTTTTTGGAGCTAGGTCTTGCTACGGGCCCCAGGCGGGACTTGAACCGCGATCCCTAGCCCCATCCGCTTCATAGGCTGAAGCTTACAGGCACGAGCCACCGTGCCCGGCCAAAATGTGCCTCTTTAAGGTGAAAATTATTTTGAGCTGAAGACTAAGCTAGCAAACCCAGAAAAAGTTTCCTGCTTTGTGACTGAAGGCAGAGTATAATTGTCCCTTTGCTGGAGACAGATTCTAACAACTTAGAGATGGAACCAGAGAATTTGCAAACAAACTGGGTACAGTTCATATGCAAAGAACTCCAGTTCCTTTAATATATTTATTGATAGTTTTGTTGCTCTTTGGAAATCCAAAACTGCTTTGTCCTCTCATTTCTCTACCAATCCATAGGTCTTTGTTGAGGTGTCATGTCATTCCAGCTACCTGGGAAGCTGAGGCTGGGGATTGCTTGAGTCTGGGGTACCCTGGGCAACAAGAGCCTGCGGTTCCACGGGCAAAAATAGCAAGACTTAGTCTCAAAAAAAAAAAAAGAGAGAGAGAGAGACTAGGTCTCGCTATGGGTTGTCCCAGGGTTGTCTCAAGTGATCCCCAACCTCAACCTCCCATGAAACTGGGATTACATATGTGCACCACAAAGCCCAGCTTTCTTTAAAGTTTAAAAAGTAACAGATTTGTATTACTAAGGAGAACAGGCTAGAGTAGTAGAGTTAGGATTCCAGAATGTCTTTTGGAGCTGTCACTTGAGAAAAAGGTAGAAACAAAGGTCAAGGTGCAATTTTGAACAGTAGATTTTGTTCACTTTGTTCATAATTAACTCTCCATTCCCAGTTAGGTGGTGTGTTATTCACGGAAGAAGTCTGCCTGCTGACAGAGAGGGCTGGGTTCGCCTTCAGTTTCATGCAGGACAAGCCTGGGTACCTGAGAAGCAAGGGCAGGTGTGTGCTCTCTTCCTGCTCCCAGCCTGCAGTTTTCCACCCCCACATTTGGAGGACAACATGTTGTGCCCCAAATGTGTCCACAGGTAAATTACCTGGTGCTTTTCCATAAACTCTGGAAGTGGACACCTACCTGGTTTTTATGGGGTCGGGGGAGAATTTAGTGGGGGAGGAAGAATGCACAATAATATTGGCCCTGTACATCAAGTTCAAGTGTCAGTAGAGTTTTAGAGAAATTATTACTCAAGTTTGCATCCCTAGGAAAAAACATTTATATGGACTAATACTTATACCTGAAGATTTATAATTCTTAAGAAATTTCATACAATTATTGTATTGCTGTTGGATATGTTATACAGAAACAATAGCTAGCAAAAATAATCTTTAGCCTACAGTCCAGCGGGAGAGAAGGTGCTCCTCAAAAACTCAGTGAAACCTTGTGATGTCAAGGTTGGTGTCAAAGGAGTTTCTTATCTCAATGGGAGAATAGACTTGATGGAAAGGAAGAGTAAGATTGTTTTTCAAATAGGGATGAGTGCTAAATTTATGAAAGCACTTAGGACAAAGTAAAAATTGCAAGTGGTTCAATGTGACTACAATGGAAAGTGTCAGTTTTCTCATAAAATGGACATAATGTCTATCTTATGTCTTATATGTGAATTCCTTGGCACTATTTGACACAGAACCAACATTCTGTTATTCCAGCTAGTGGGATCAGTATGAGCAAACTCATGAAGAAGGAAATGAGTTCAGATGTACAGATTTCAAACAATGTAATTAATTTGAGCTCAAATCCTAGTAAGCTTTGAATGTTGGAAATTTAGGGTTTTCCTACTAGCTAATGACTTTTTTTGAAAGGTTTTATTCATTATGTGATAATAAATATCTTTGTACTCACTAGCAACCAAAAAGTACAGTTGTGAAGAAAACTAATGGAAGATCACCAAAGAAGGTTTTTTTTCTATAATGTAAACTTCCAAATCAAACTGAAGTCAACATATTAAAGAAAGTAACTGACCTGGGAGAAGGGACCTGATACAGTTGTTCTCCACATAAGCCATGCTAGATAACTAAGAAGGATGGAAAATATTTCTCCTTCTAAGTGAAGGATGGAAAATATTTCTATTAAAATAAGCAACCAAAACCGATTTGGTGTCAATGATAACAGGGAAATGTGTAGTAGAGTACTCTTTTTGAAGATGTATGAGTCCAAGGAGGAGCAGTGCTGAAGGTTGCTTATCTTAGTCCTTTTTTCATCACATAACATCTCAGGAATTTTGCAAGTGCCACTTTTTTAAACCTCAGTTTCTATCTCTTACAAGGATACCAGAAGGTGTTTGAAGGTCAAAAACAGCATTAAATTAAGAAGTGACCTGCCAGTTTAAATGGCCTGTAAAACAAATTTTCTGAAAGGTCACTGTTTAAGTTTATAGAGAACCTACTGTGGTGACCTGTGTGTGTTTTAAGGAAAAATGCACATATGCAAAATTTTGCCAACAGTAGTAGGTGAGACAAAGAGACATCCTGCAGCTCTTTATCTTTGAGTGATTGGCCATTGATGGGTTTCAGCAACTGAATGGATTGAGATTTGTACTACCTAGGAGAGAGTTTATGAGGGCAATTCCAAAATCTTGTAGGAAAATCAGTTTTTCCTGTCTAAAGGGACTGGGAAAACTCTGAAGCAGAGAAATTTGACATCTGAATAATTATTTGGTAGTTAAATATCATTAAGTATAGTTGGGGCTGCAAGGAGCAGCAGTGCTTTAAGAAAATGTTCAACAAGACAAGAAATAAGGAGAAAAGAGGGAATATGGAGTCAATGAGGAAAATTTGTATTTGGGAAAATTTTTAAAGCAATCAAATGAAGTTGGAGATGAAACAAATAATGTAACTCTTGGGATAGAGATTTAAAGTAGTAAAGAGAGCAGATATTGATGATTTAAAGGAAGAAGCATAGATTACAAATGAAGGTATTTTCTGCAACTAAATGGAAAACTAGAGCAGTAGGGTGCTTACAAGCAATTTTAATTTCTTTTGTGTTGCTGAAGGCAAACCCAAATATGCTTCTGGGCTTAACTTGGGAGAGGAGGATGCAAGGCAACTATGCCTCTGAATAACAGGGCAGGGAACCACTCCTCACCCCCAGGAAATTCCTGAGCTTCATTCCAAGCACTCTTTTGGCCTGCTGGGGACCCCCATTGGTGCCATGACTACTGAGCATCTGAGATCTTGGGTAGCTGTCAAAGGAGAGAAACCTGAATTTGTGGCTGGGGGGGACTTAGCTCGGCTCCTCCTACACCAGTCAGGAGTAGCAGCCCTTTAGCCCTGACACCATTACTGACTGACACTCTCACTGCCAAGTGATTTTACACCCACTTTTTCCCCTTTGGCTGTCGTGCTTGCTGCTGCACCTTTTTATGCCAGGCAAGTTGAATAAAGTGGGGTTCACTTTGGACAGTCTTTAACACATGGCCCTTTGGATAACAGTGAAAATGCATTTTGGGATCCTTCCTGCCATAAGACAGGAACATGAACGTTACAGAAATGTGATAAGTTGAATACCATCCCTTGGTGACATGCTCACACGTATCCCTCCTTATGAGCCTCATATTGGTTCAGCAGTAGGTTTCTGGGTTATTTTCAAGGGTGCAGTTTTATTCCTTTTTGATACCTTTTTTTTTAATTTCATTTGCTTTATAGGAATAGGGTATTGATGAAAAGCTTCCAGTGAGATTATAGAACCAGCAGAAAGGCTCCAGCTATGACTAATTTTAATGTTAAAAAGATAACTACAATCAACTGACAGCTGAACCTGCAAGCCCTTCCACGCTTCCTACATTCTGAGTTCAATGATTTCAGACTTTCAAGTATTTTAAACCAAAGTCAAAGTGAAGCAAAACATATTCCTTTTTTATCTTGTTTCATTTATTTGTGACTAGTTTGCATTACTGTAAAATTTCAAGAATACAACTTCACCCTTCCCTCAGTGCATACACATCACTTACTATATTCCAAAGCTCTAGTGCCTCTATTCTGTGACCTTCTTCTCCCATCCCTTACTCCTTCCCCCTCCCCAGTTTCCACTGATAACCAGTGTATTATTCAGTCTTAATTATTCTTGTTTTCCTGGTTTGTTCACTTTGATTATTTATATTCCAAAAATGAGTTTGACTCTTTACTTAGCATAATCAACTAAAGAGTCCCCATTTTGTGTTACTATTTCATCATTCTTAGTAGCTGAGTAGTATTTCATTGAATATATATATTACACTTTTTTTTATCTAGTACTTTGCTGATGGACATTTAGGTTGGCTCCTATCATGGTTATTGTGAAAAATGCTACTGTGAACAAAGGAGTGAATAAAGTTTTATTCATAGTTTTCATGATTTTTGTGTAAAGACCTATCAGTGGTATCGCTGGATCTTGGGAGCTTGTTTGGAGGTTCTAGCAGGGGAGCGCAGCTACTCCTATACCCTCCACCCAGCAACAGT
>PVHY01030771.1:0-13159 GCA_004024945.1 Uropsilus gracilis
CGTGTTTTATTTTCAGTGAACTCCGAAACTCATACCCACCTGAATATCCCGTGAAAGACTTGGAAATTCTATTATGATGTTAGAAAGGAAGAACCTCGTTCCTTGAGTGAAGAACTAGTTTATTAGCTCATTGCTCCTTGAATAATGCCTTCTCTTTTCCCACAAGTATTTGAAATGTCACTTCAGCTGACAATAAAATGCTATTAGAACATAATAGCATTTTGAAGATTTGGAAGATTTGGAAGAGAGCATCTCCCAAAAACACAGTTGTGTCCAAATACTTGTCTGTGAGCTTCCATTTCTGAAACTGGAGAACTGAGAATGGGTGTGAAATCCTGAGAAGCTCAGTCTGGCAGGTTGTGAAGATGAGTGATGCCCTGGGCATTTGTGGGCTGACTGGAGCTTTGAAAGTGCAAAGACTGAACGATCAGCTATCCGAGGGGATCTCTCTTCTAATAACTGCTGTCATCCTCTTCATCAGTTTCTGTAGAACCTGTTACAAATCTATTTAATCTTTAATCTTTAATCTTTTTTTAATCTTTAATCTTTTTTTTTTGCAATATAAAGATCAATGAAGGTTCACAAGGACCTTCCTATACCTTTGAATTCTTTCAAAACTGTTCTCTTGGTCAGTTTTAGGAAAGTGAGTCTGGCTTACGGTTCTGATTTACTGCAAGAATTAAACAATTTTTAAAAACTATAATTTTACCTACCTTGTGCCTATCTGCTGTGTCCTATTACCCTTCCTATATTCTAATTCCAGCAGCACATCACATTGATCCTTCAGGCTTTGGATCTCTATACTGTCTTGAGCAAACTCTCCGATTCCTCTTACTTTTCAAATTTTTAGAGCTATTATTGCAAATTAGTGTGCATTTGTATGTTTGCGCATGTGTGTGAGAAATACGTTTGTTCTTCATTTTTAAAATGTTAACCAGATTTACAGTAAATAAAAAATATAGATTAACTTTAAGAACTGACTCCTGCTTTCTGTAGATATCTAATTTACCATCTGTATTCAGGTTTTACTATGTCCCTTAGTAGAGTTTTAACATTTTCTTCTAGTAGAACATGCACATTTAGTCCTATTTTCTTTTTCTTTCTTTCTTTCTTTTTTTTTTTTTTTTTTTTTTTTTTTTTTTTTTTTTTTTTTTTTTTTTTTTTGAGACTAGGTCTCGCTGTCTTTGCCGGTGAAGCCGCAGACTCTCGTTGCTCGGGGTCCACAGATTCAAGCAATCCCCAGCCTCGGCTTCCCAGGTAGCTGGGATTACAGACGCACGCCACCACACCCAGCTGTATTTTTTTGGAACTAGGTCTCGCTATGGGCCCTAGGTGGGACTCGAACCGCGATCCCTAGCCCCGGCCGCTTCATAGGCTGAAGCTTACAGGCACGAGCCACCATGCCCATAGTCTTATTTTCTAAAGTGCAATAGATTTTTTGCTTCAGTCATGAATGGAATATTTTTGTCCATTATTATTCAATGAATGTTACTGGTTATCTAAGATATAGTTAATTTTTTCCTAAGGTAGAAGAGTGACAGGTGAAACTTCTCACACACACACCCCCAATCAGAAGGAGCATTACCTGATTTCCCCCTAAAGATGAGTACTTGAAAGCGCACCCCCTCCCATGCACACACACACTCAGTGGTAATGACGGTACAGGACAGCCGGCTGTCTCCCCAGCCCTTCCCATCCAGAGTCTGCTGTGTGGCCAGAACATTTCTCTGCGGACTGCTCTGTGGGGTTGAATCGGGTTGCCATAACTCATCTTCAAGCTCGTTTTATAGCAAAATCAAAGATCTGATTTAGGCTTACAGATCCTTTCTTCATTTCAATTTTTAGGGAAAATTGGCAAAAATAAATCTTTTGTGTTTGGATTAAGAGGGGATGAGAGTGAGATGGAGGAATGGGGAAAAAAATCAATAAATAACTGGACGTAGTTTCAGTTTTTTTTTTTTTTTCCTTCCTGAGCCAACATAATACCTTTCTACATCCTGAGGATATAAAGGGACTGATTCAGCTGACATCTTCAGTTGCGCACCAGGTACCCAGGAGTCTTCAACTTGGAGAGTGGTCAGTACATATCTCTTTTCTTTTTGGAATGCTTTTCTTTTTTATTGATCCACTTTACACGTCTCTAGCACTCATTTTCTCTGTATTTCTGCTCTAGTGTTGCTGTTCATGTATCTCATGTTTTCTTTCAGTCAAGCAGTTTCTTTGCTTAATGGGTGTACAGATCAAAATTGATGAGAATAATGATAAGAGTCAGAGGTGACTGCATTTATTTGAAATGGGAAACGATGGTAAAAACATTTTGCATGAAAATAAACTAACAAACCATTTTTTTAGAAAATCATCAAGCACGATACTTGACCGTGGACAGGATGCACTAGGCTTTCTGTTGGTGAATGATAGACTCAGGAAACTTGACTTTCCTGAAAGGCTATGAAACGTGGCACATCTGTCCAAGACCCAGGGGTTTTGTATAGTTCTGTCCTTTTCCTCACAAACATGCTAGGGAGCATTACTGGACCTTTTCCCTGGTAACTGTTCCTTTTGTGGGAATTTATTGTTTGAATCTTACTATAAAGAATCATCTGAGACCTGAATATATATGAATATATACACATGTATTAATATGTATCTAAGATGTTCCATTCAGGAAGTTGCTAAATAAGAAATGTGTCTGACCGGACCACATCTCACAACCACACGCATTGGTTCTAGCTTTATCATGTAGAGATGAAGGTATTTGTAACTGTGATGGCAGAAATTAGCCAACAGTGTCTTCTCCACCAAGTGGGAGGACACACATGTGTTTCAGGTGGAGCACAACTGGCCGTCATGTGTGACATCAACCTCAACTGGGTAGACGAGCATCAACTGCAGCGCTTAGATGAAATGCTGATTGTTATTGATGAAAATGATGAGGTCATTGGTGCAGATACCAGGAGGAATTGTCACCTGAATGAAAACATTGAGAAAGGTAGCTTGCTTTCTTTGGAGGCTTTCCGCACCCCTCTCCCCTTTCAAAGACGTCGGGACGAGAAGAGATGTTCCCTGAGTTACCTCAGCCTCCCCTTGAAGTCATCTTTGAGGACTACTCAGAGGTCATCGGAAAATATTTATCTGGACTTTAATTTGTGAAGTAACTTTGATTAGTTGGTAGTTCTGAAATGGGAAATCAGCACCTGCTTTGCCAACACCTAGGTGTAATAGTTGTAGACTTTTCTGTGAGCCAGAGACTGAAGGTGAGAAGACAAAATGTCTGAGAGTTGTATTGTGCTTGCGTTCACGGCATTTGCCTTTCAGGCCTGTTGCACCGAGCCTTCAGCGTGGTCCTCTTCAATACGGAGAACAAACTCCTGATACAGCAGAGGTCCGACACCAAAGTTACTTTTCCTGGTGAGTTCATTCACACAAACTTATGATTTAAGAGAATATTTCTTTTTTTTTGTTGTTTTTTTGACACTCGGTCTCGCTATTTTTGCCTGTGGAATCGCAGGCTCACCTTGCCCAGGTACCAAAGATTCAAGCAACCCCCAGCCTCAGCTTCCCAAGTAGCTGGGATTACAGGCACGTGCACCACGCCCTGCTATATTTTTTTAGAACTAGGTCACGCTACGTGCCCCCTTCGGGACTCGAACCGCTATCCCTGGACCGGGCCGTGGCTTCCTAGATTGCCACGTACAGGCATGCGCCACCATTCCCAGCTCAAGAGAATATTTCCTAGTGACTCACGAAAATGTAGAGCTTTGAGCTTGAAATATATGGATGATCCGTGTCTAGCTTTTATTTTCATCAATAAGTAAATAGCTCATTCTGGAAGAAATATGACAGAGATGGTCCTTAGTCTATTTCTTTAAATGGTTGATTTTTTTAAATTAAAAAGCCACATTCATTTCTGTTTGATTGTTTAACATGCAAAGTTATTGAGGTGCAGATGAACTTTTTTTTTTGAGGATGGGGGGGATTCATTAGGTGTTGTTTAGATTAAAAATTAAGCAGACAGTGACTAAGAATCATTTTCTTACAGTCTTAGGGTTTCATATCTTGTGTTCTCTTTAAATCATAATGTGTAAAGTAGGGTTATCCTTTTAAGTAGAGTGACATATACCTCAACTTTGGTTCTTTGAAGCTTTTTGGCACGGAGTGTTGAATCCTCCAAAGCACACTTTGCAGTGAACACATTATAAGTGGGCAGGACCCCCGCACAAAAGTTTGGGGGTCATGGAGCATCCCTTAGTACTCTTTAAGTCCCTCTCTCAGGTCTGGCAGACACATCCTGATCATTCACCAAACCACCTCTTTGCCTGCTGATCACATTGCAGTGCTAATGTGCAGTGATTGTGAAGCTGAGCTAAGTTTGTTTAAGAAAAACCCCTGAGCTGGCAAGGTGGAACACTGAGCCTCATGGCCTGCAGTCATGCATCACTCTAAAAGTGTACACCGAATAAAGTCATCTCTGGGAGAAGCAGAATTCCAGCCACTGTGTTTGCAAGAGTGCATCCTGCACCAGGAGACTCTTGCAACAAACGCAGGAAGCATTTACTGTCTGAGGAAGCAGTGGATGGTGCCAGGCCGCACATCTGCTGCTCCCCGATGCAATGCTTCCTTGGATCGCTCCCCTAGGCATGCAGGAGGAGGTCTGGAGCAGGAGCCCGATAAATGGTCTCAGCTGCCCCTTCTTAAGATAGTGAGGGCCAGGGGTCACCTACTGCCTCTTTCTCAGGTCTTCCCCAAAGCCTCCTGGTATGTGAGGAGGGCTTGAGCCTCTGTACCACCCACTGTCTCTTCCTACACTGGCAGGCTGCTAACCGAGGCTCCCCTGGAAAGGTCTGTGTCAGTATCTAATGTATTCAGTTGTCAGGAAATAAAGCAAGAGAAGAGTTACCTTTAATGTGCATTCTTTCCAGGGTACTTCACAGACTCCTGCTGCAGTCACCCGCTGAGCATTCCTGCGGAGCTGGAGCAGAAAGATGCCCTGGGAGTGAGGTGTGCAGCCCGCAGGCGCCTGCAGGCCGAGCTGGGCATCCCCCCTGAGCAGGTACCGCGTCTGTCTAACAGAGGCAACACTGAACAAGAATCCTTGTATCTTGACCTCACAAGACCCATCTCACAAATGATCACAGGGTTGTTGGGGCCCTTTGTCCATTTGGGTAGAGTTGAGATGGTCAGGAATTTGGTTCTAGAGGGTGGGAATAGTCAGGGCGGGAAGGCGGTGGGTGAATCCCAGGGACTGCAAAAATGTGAAACTCATAAATAAATAAATTATTTAATAATAATAAATTTAAAATAAGAAAAATATATATAGGTCACAGAAACCATCCTCTACAACTCCTGTATCTCCATCACTTGTGCTTCCTTTCTACTGTCTTTCCATCAAGAATGAAATAAACATCATTGCCCCCATCTGAATAATAATGAGAAGGAAGGAAGAGAAATTGGATGCAGTATTAGGGAAAAGGAAGTAGAGGGAAGGAAGAGGACAATACTGTCCTGCTTACCTGCTCCCCTTGTCTCCCTCTCATGATCGGGTGTTTGCTGTGACCTGAAACCCAAATCTGTGAATTCCATTCTCTCCTGATTTACACACTCTCCATTCTCCATTTCCATTCTCTCCTCGTTTACACACCCAGGCTCATGCATTCACACGCACACTCCCACTTGGGTCATTATTGTCGAATGAATGCCTCCACTCTACACTTCTAAGTCTTTTTTTCTATGTCCTAATCTTTTTGTAGCATTCCAAGTCATAAGCCTCTGCTCTTTCTTGAAATCTTCTCCTTGCAGGCTCCTACAGTGCAGTTCTCTTGCAGCTTTCTCTCTGATACGCTGAATGCACACCCTTGGTCTCCTTCGTGCTCACTCAGCTATTTTTGTGGAGGGTGGGCGTAAAAAAAATGTTGGCTTTCTGTGAAACGTCACAGATGGAGCAAGAACACACTAGCTGTAGCAGATTGTCAGTCCTGACCTTGATCTGAGCATATTCCTGAGAGGCAGGGAGAGTTTCTGATCAAGCTGCTCAACCCTACTGGGGCGAAGGGCTGGTTCTTCAAAGTAAGACAGAGAGTTTTATCTGAACCAAGAGAGTAAAGCTAGGCTCTCATTCAAGCTCCAGTCTGTAAAAAGTTAGTTAGCTAAAACTCCAGCTTGGCAAACCCCTTTGAAGGACACGAACATGTGTTTATCTTCTGTGCTCTGTCCACAAAGTCTGTGTTTGGCACTAGCGCTGTTGACACTGCATCACTTTTTATTGTAGATTTCCCTAGAGGATATTGTGTTTATGACGATGTATCATCACAAGGCCAAATCAGACAGAATTTGGGGAGAACATGAAATCTGTTACCTTCTGCTCGTGAGAAAGGATGTTCCGATCAATCCAGACCCCAGCGAAACAAAAAGCTTCCGGTACGTGACCCAAAAGGAGCTGGAAGATCTCCTGGAGAGAGGTGCCAGAGGACAGGTAAAGGTGACGCCGTGGCTGAGATCCATCGTGGAGAGGTTTCTGTTTAAGTGGTGGCCTCACCTGGATGATTTGACCCAGTTCGTGGAGCTTCACCAGATACACAGAGTGTGACAGCATGAGGCCGGAGCCGGTCGTGAGCAGTGCACGCAACAGAAAAGGCGCCACACACAACTGCCTGGCTATGATGCCCCATCAGCAAAGGGGAGGAGGGGTGTGATTGATTGCTAATGATCTACAAGTCACTTTTTAAAATCTCTTGATCTACCTTGTTATCTTGACATTTTTCTTTTCCCTCATTTGTGCCTTTTCCATCAGCCTAGCGGTGAGGAGGGAATTCAATGCTTCCCTCTGACACAGTTTCTGTATCCTACGCGGTCAATTTAGCAGTAGCGGATTCCAAAGTCCTGTTGAAAGGCTGAAGTCAGCTGTATCGACTGTCAGGAGAACTAGGATTTTACACTTTCATCAGCTCTGCTGAGTCAGAATGGGATCAGAATGCTTGATCTTTCTTTTTGAATCATCATTTATTTCGGGGTAAAACACAAGTTGTATTTTTAGGAAACACTCAATCTTCCATCATAAGAATTGATTATGTGCATTTGAGTTCGTCTTTAAAATGAATGTGGGCTGGCAAATATTAAGTTCTTCAAACATAAACAGCATGAATGTTATGTCCACTGTTTACATGCATCTCCTGTCCTACAGATTATAGTCTTGTGATCTGCTTACTAATAAAGATAATTGCAATTTAAACTCTGCATTTATTTTTGTAAAACAAAGTGATTATGTCTTTAAAAATTATGTTTTGGTACACAATCCCAGGAAAAATGAAAGAAACTAACTTGATAATTAAGCACAATTTTCAAAGGCCAGACTTCTAGATTAACTGATTAAGCTGTTTTCTCAGTTTTATTGTTGAGCTTGTGTTTTTACATGAACATAAAGAATACTACCTGGGAGACTGAGGTTGGGGATTGCTTAAGTCTGTGGTACCCTGGGCAACTTGAGTCTGCGGTACTCTGGGCAACTTAGTGAGACCTAGTCTGAAAAAAAGTAATAAAATAGAGCTATGGTGAACTGCATTAGGCTTTCATTTGAGATTGACACATATGTGCAGAGTTTCCACGTGGTCTGGGGTAGATTATTTCATTCACTCTATCCATATAATCTTTTAAAGTCTACATCACATTGATGGTCATAATTATTGAATAATAGGTGTCTGGGATTTCCATTCTTCAATGTTAGATGAAAGATGAACTCTTAAATTCTATAACTAATAAGCTTAAACAAATCTGATTGGAATCTCATTCACCTTCAACCTAACAAAATGTGACTTTATTATAACTTTAAAAATTGAGCCTAGTATTATAATTGCCATTGTTCTCTTTGTCTTTGAGCATTTCACAGCATTTTTATATGAAAAGTAGATGTCTCTGAAAAAAATCATTGTATGTTTAAGGTGATTTCTTCTAGTAGAACAGTCTTCTGATTATACGTAAATGTTATTTCAGCTTCAAGATTTATTGCATGGATTCTATTAAAATTAAAGTTTATTCTTTCCAAAGTAAGTCCATTTTAATCTGGGAAAAGTTCAGAGACGAAAAACCTTTCTTCCTCTAGATTTTGCATTTACACCCAAGATTTCACTTTTATATCCCAGTAAATGAGAATATTGAGACAAAATTGATAAATTCTTATACAATTTACCAGAACTGGTGCAATGATAAGTAGAAGATATGAACTGTCCTATAAGTATTAAAGTAAGTGACTCTGGAGTTTAGTTCACCGCAAAAGAAAACCCAGGCCCTCTGAACTCACAAATGACATCAATTAAACCCATAAGACACAAATAACCACTGATCTTAATCACTTTCTAAATTTTCTTACTGTCTTTCAACTTTCAGTGTAGTTATTCACAAAAATGATGTCAAAATGTACATAATATAAACAAAAAATGCATCCTTACTCATTAATCCTATTTCTTAACTTAAATGAAGAGAGAGCAGAATCAAATCTAGCCAATATAAAAAGGATACATCACAAAGAAGGATCATTCCAGGTATGTAAAAGTTGTTTCACACAGAGCCTACCAATTTAGCTTACTACGTTAAGATGATAAAAGAGAAAATCATTTGTAAATTTCATATATGTGTACCAATAACAGCTTGATAAAATTCAGCATTTATGATCTTAGAAAAATTAGACAAAGACTAGTAACCGAGGAAGTAAGCATAGTTAAGAAAAAAAAGAAATAAATAGTTGGTTTGATATAAAAAATAGCTGTGTAAGCATGGAAAGGAGCTCTCTGAATCATATAAAATGTATCGGTGACTACAAGATGTACTTAAAGTACTGAAATATGAATACTGAAACCTTTCCTCAGAATGAGATGAGACTGCCAGGTTGAAGCTAAACCTCAGGTTTAAATTTAGAGATCAAGGTGACCCACACACACCTTGCTTTTTCTCACTTGTGACACTTGTTTATACCACCACGATTCATTCAACATACTGTTAGAGGTCCTCCCCTTAAGAAAAAAGACTAACTATCCACACACATTGAAAAGAAGAATAGCAGTATTTGTTGTGAGAAATGTGATCATGTACGTAAAACCAAAACAACCTTCAGATAAATAATTAGCATTGATAAGCAAATTTAACAAATGTACTGATCACAAGTCAATATGAAGGAGCATACAAACTTGAGAGTTGAGATGAAATGGATCAATTTCTCAAAAAGTACAATCTGCCATCACGATAGAGAATGCACAGTTTGAATACTCCTGTGCTATGAAGGAAATTGAAGATTCAAGAAATGTTTAAGGTCTGCTGGTTGACCTGGAGACTTTTACTCAATATTTAAGTAAAGACCATCCATTCTGCACAATTTCTTCAAGAATACGGAAGAACTGGAAAATTTCCCAATGTATTTCATGAACCCCCTACTGCCTTACCACTAAAACCATACCTAAACAGTTCAAAAACAGAAAAACTACAGAACAAATTCCTTCATGAATACAGAAACAAATAATCCCTGACAAAATAGTAGCAAAGAAAATATATGTTGTGTTTATACCATTAAATACATAATAAATTTCATAGTTACATCAACAGGTTAAAATACACACAAAAGACATATGTACATGTATTTGTTCATCAAACAATTTTGAAAGTAGGAGCATCCACCTCCTTTGCAGCCAAAAATGTCCATATAACTTTTGACTCCACCAGAACTGAACTACTATGAATCTGCTATTGCCCAGAAACCTTAATGATAACATCAGTCATCGATGTCCAAGTATTTTGTAGCCTCTCTGTATTATATACTATATTCCTACAATAAAGTAAGCTAGAAAAAAAAGAATGTTATTAAAGAAATCACAAGAGTAAAAGCATTTACAGTACTTCACTGCATTCATCAATACAGCAAGTTTACATTGTTTATACCATGAACGGTTTATCAATACCTACATCAATTGTTCCTACGGTAAGTAGGCACATCTAATTTTTCTTAAATATTTGATATTTTTAAGCTACACCGGTCATCAGCAAGTTTTCTTAAATTATCACAAATCTCCATAAAGGCCTCCAATAAACTTATTTTCAAAATCTGTGTAAGTGGATGCCTAGAGTTCAAACCTGTGGTGTCTAAACTATACAGACACACATACACAAGTACCATGACCAATTCAAGTTTATTTACGCTGGTTATAAAGCTATAGTAATTTAGACATATACATTGGATAAGAAGTGAGTATTGAAACAGCAAACTCAGGTCTATTTAGACTCTTGATTTATAATAAATGTCTCCTCAAAGACCATGTGCAAAAACTCCATGTGCAAAAAAATAATTATAGAGTAATATTCTTCCCGTGAATAAAAGCAACGAGATGGATCATGGATATAACTATGGAAAGCAAAACAATGAAATATGTAGAAGATAGCATAGGAGAAAATTTTCCTTACCTTATATTATTTCAGTTAGGAATTCATTTTTTCAAATAGAACACGGAATCACCAATGAAAAGATTGATGAATTTAATAGCATTGAAACTAAGAAATTCCAACATTACAAGTCTATTTAAAAGGTTTAAAGAAATCTAGCCGGGCACGGTTTCTCGTGCCTTTAAGCTTCCGCCTTTGAAGTGACCAGGGCTAGGGATAGCGGTTTGAGTCCCGCCTGGGGCCTGTAGCGAGACCTGGTTCCTAATAACTAGCTGGGCGTGGTGGCGCACGCAAGTAATCCCAGCTACCTGGGAAGCTGAGGTTGGGAATTGCTTGAGTCTGTGGTCCTCCAGGCAACGAGAGCCTGCGGTTCCATGGGCAAGACTAGCGAGACCTTATCTCAAAAAATAAATAAATAAATAAATAAATAAATAAATAAATAAATAAATAAATAAATAAACAAACAAACAAACAAAAATAAAAGGTTTAAAGAAATACTTTGTACACAAAAGAAGATAATAAATTAATATGAAATTTATGAAAAATATGAGTAATGAGTACTCATATTTCATAAATGTATGAAAAATATACCTACTTTATCATCAGGGAATGACATAATATTAGATATGCTTTTATTCTTAATATTTAATATGCATTCTCTTTTATATTGCAATTTTTTAATTGATAAAAATGGGAACTCAAAATTTTTTAAGTTTTGGTAAAACTTAAAAATCAGTAACTAGTATTCTATACAAAGACATTATGGTTAAAAATTGGCCTTTGTAAATGAGAGCTAGATTTCTTCATTGGTATAAAGTCACAGCTCTTGGTCAGCTTGGCACTAAGATTTTTTGCTACCTTCCGTGATCGAATGAAATAACGCAGTCCTTTAGGTAGCTACATATTAGGTGTTTGTTCTGTATCACCTGATTTACTAACTGTTGACCTTTGTAAATGGCTGTAATTCCAAAGTTTCTATTTAATCCTGGGTCTGCTGTATCACGCATTTTGGACTTGATTTTGGTTTGTGATTTGCAGGAGGCTCCCACAGTCTTCATCATGCCGCTCCAGGTTGAACTGTTAAGCCTTTAGCACTCAGCATCTGCCTCTGGGTTTGCTAGCATCCCCTCCGGGAGGACCATCCTTGAGCCTGCAGCTTGCTCTTCCTGCTCTTCTGCCAGGCTTTGCTGGGTGCACCCTCAAGAAAGCCACCCAGAAAAATGTGACCCTGAGCTAGCCCGAGACATCCATGTCTCGAAGTCCGTGCCACACTGCAATTGACGTTGCACCCCGTTCTGAATAAAAGTTAATTTCTGTGTAAGGTCTGGATGATGGGGCTCCACAGTGGTTGGGAGGAGCAAGCTGGTTGCATGACACATGGAAGATTTGTGTTCCCTCCTTGAGAATGTTAGGGTACCGGCTTCTTCCCTTGACACTCTGGCGTCTTCCTATCTTTTACCTTCAAGCACTAATGCTGCCTGACATTCTGAAGTGTCATGGTGCTGTGTCGTGTGGCCATCCTTTATTAGGTTGGACGTCCTCTGGGCTGTCACTACACTAGTGATCCTTTTTCCAACTCTTTTACTATTTCATAGATAATTTCACCCCCATTTCTGTCAGTTTGTTAAATTTTCGTTTATTTATTTACTTTAGTATCATACAACTGCTGTCACCATTGTATGGTTGTTTCCCATGGGTATGTCCCCCTCCCCTGAACTTCCTTCGCCTCTGGTTACTCCATCTCCTCTATTCACTGTTTACAGGTCCATGTTTAGCCTTTTAGTCTCCTCTTTTTTTTTTTTTTTTTTTTTTTTTCTGGAGCAATGTTCTTCTCCGGGGTGAGGATGTGTTCCTGGGGGCGTGGTGAACCAGATTTCCAGTCTCTGTTGGAGGCTCGCTAAGCCAGAAATCTAGCTCCTAGACCCCAGTTGTTGAGGCTGCCAGCTGAGGCTGGACTGGACTCATGCTGTGAAATGAGGAACACTTCATTTCACTATCTTATCTGGCTTCAGAACACGGAAGAAAGAACTGGCATGATGACGTCCAGAGAGCAAAGAGCAGCTTCTCCATTCCTCCAATGTTTACCTTAAGTAGCATTCCTTAAGTGTTACCAACAAATGTTTGGGTAAATCCCCTATGGGCCATTATCTCACAAGAACTAATGTTTCACCCAATTTTATTGTAGCCATTAGTCTTCCCCAGCTAATTATTCGTAAAACAATCTCTTGGCCACCTTTCTTTTCCCCCTTGCCTAGACTCTATAAAAGGCCTAATAATTTACCTTAAGGTTACTACCAGCCATGCTTGATAGCCCACAATCTTTTACTATGTCAATCTCTCTTGTTAGTCCTTTCTTGCAACTCTGGACCTGGTTCTTTACACCGGTGACAGTGTTGGAGCGATCCTGCCATGTTGTCTTTATATTGGTCTCACAGCTCTGCGTTCTGTGGTTTAGCCAAAGCTTTTTTTGGGTCCAACCAAGGGATATGTGTGTCAAGGGTTTATAATCATATCCTTCACCTCATCTGTTCCTTCTGTTGGGTTATTTGTGGTTTTCCTGTGTTTGATCAGGACTGACAGGATAGAAGCAAACCAGAGGGAGTTGATTGTTCCCCCCACACCCCTCTACTCTCTACCCCCATCCCATCCCCACCCCACCCCCAGCAGAGCTTCCCCACCTCCCTCATATTACAGTTTCATTTCCATGTTTTCTGCTCACCAATAAAGCATTCAAATTAGTTGG
>PVHY01030772.1:0-13163 GCA_004024945.1 Uropsilus gracilis
CAAACAATTGAAAGTGGACTTACCATTCGACCCAGCAATCCCACTACTAGGAATATACCCAGAGAACATGAAGACATTAATTCAAAAGGACACATGTACACGCATGTTCATTGCAGCCCTGTTTACAGTTGCAAAGAATTGGAAACAAACCAAATGCCCCCAAACGGATGATTGGCTAAAAAAAATGTGGTACATATACTCGATGGAATACTACACATCCATCAAGGAGGACAAACACATGTCATTTGCAGCAACCTGGATGGAACTAGAAAGACTCATATTAGCAAAAATAAGCCAAAAAGAAAAAGAGAAGTACAGGATGGTCTCACTTATATGAGGGATATAGGGAAAATCAAACAAACGAATAAAAAATGAAAACACCAATGGGACTGAACCATGGAACGAGAGATGAGGAGGGGGAAGAAGGCAGGGGAGGTGAAGAGCACATAAGATCAGGATAGTCAACAAATGTTAGTGAAGTGGGAAAGCCCCAGGGTAAAAAAATAAATAAATAAATAAAATAAAACAACAACAACAACAAACCACACACACACTTACCATATGTCGGAAGAGAACAACAGGCCAAACAACCAACAACTAAACATCAACTTAACCAAACAACAATTTGCAGAAAAATGGGAGGAGTGACTGAAGGGGGGATACCAAGGGGGGATATGGAGGGAGGAGGAAGGGGGATGCAGAGGGGGATATGGAGGGAGGAGGAGGGATCAATTAATGCACAATTGTGACAAATCAATAAAATGAATTTAAAAAAAAAGAAACTAAAAAAAATAAAAATAAAAACCTATTTGTTGAGTTTCAGTATAGTTTCAAACAATGTTCACAGAGATGAAAATATCAACTACATTTCTGTAAGAGTATTTTTTCTTCACATACTTTAACCAGAACAGTATATTATAATAGACTGAATTCAAAAGTATTATGGGAACTCAACTCTTTTATTCTACCAGAGCTTTTTACAAATTGTCATTTTTCTCACATATTAGGAGGGGTTGGAAAATGTAGTATTTTCTCTAAAAAATTAGTTTTATTTAATAAGCTAACACATCATTAAGATTTTAATTTTTTAAATGAGATAGTACACTTAGTTTAAGTATCTCAATTTCAGATATACTATTATAAAATCCACATAAAATCTCTTTGGAGTACTCAATCATTTTTAAGCATATGAACTAATGTTCCTGAGAGGAAAAATTTGTGAGTAGTTGCTTGAGCCAAAATAGATGCTTCTTTATAATGTTGAGTTTTAGAATTAATTTGTAGCAAGAGAATTGGGGGTTGTGAATATTTGGGCCTTTTACTATTATAGTAGTTTCACTATAGAACAACTGCTTTTGCCCAGGATTGGCACAGCTTTTAGTATCATTCTTAATAACCAAGTCATTTCTGACCTATCTATATTCCAATAAATCAAGCAAGGTTAGCACAATGAAATAGAATATTCCCCTCTCATGGACACATTCGCTATCATTTCATGCATATTTCTGATATTTACTAGCAACTTAGTCTACAAAACACATATTTGTTTAATATTTATTAATCTTTTTTACATTGTTATCCTCACTTTACAAATGAGCAAAGAGTTGTAATAATCTAAAATTTATATCTGTGGTGTCCTGTATAATAAACAAGGGGACATTGCATAAAAGAAAGCATGTGTTTTTCAAAATTAAGAACTTAATTGGGAATAAGTTAAAAAAAGAATTTAATTTGAACCTACCTGCACCAGTTACTAGTTATACATGCTTGTGTCTTAACCACAAGTTGCTTCTACAAAGTGGGCAATAAAATGCTTATATTATCAAAGAGCTATGAAAATTCAGTTAGATAATATGCAAGTATCTAGTACATAGAAGATTCACAATAAGTAGTAGGTAATATCTGCTACTGGCACGCTGCTAAAAGTTACTTCTTCATTAGGGTTCTTCAGTGAGATTTGGGAAAGATCTTTGCCATGGGTTTTGCTGATAAATGGATTCGCAAACTCTAAGTGGTTAAAAAGTTGTGAGCAGCATTCATCCTGGTTGCCTTTAAAGTGAGCAAGTTAAATGGCACAAAGCAGATGAGGAAGACCATGACTGCTTACTTGGTGAATTTTTTCTGTAGGTGAGTGCCTGAGACTGGAAGAAAAGGAGCCTCTGAGAGATGAGCTACACAGGGAAAAGAACACCTTTACTTGATAGATTAAAGAACTGAAAGGGCAATGGAAGAGGAGACAAAAGTAATATATCTCTTATTTCCCACCAGCAGCTTGACTGCATGCTAGAGAAAAGAAGTGCCTCATGGGTCAGCCTGAATATCTTCTCGTTGAAAGAGAGAAGGACAAGTACCCTAGGAGTTAAGGAGAAAAGAACATTGTGGGCTTTTTATGTGCTAGGGAGGATTTGAGCACTGAGGTATCTTCCTAATATTTAAATTGCTCTCCTAGTTTGTCAGATTTAAAGCAAGTAGTGTGTTTCCAGTTTCATTATTCCTTAAACAGAAAGTCAACAAGGCTCTATAGATCTTTGATTTTTAAATTGTCCCAAGGGTAGAATAAAATAAAAGATCAGAATGGAAATGTGTTGGCTTAGCTCAATAGTACTTTTAAGTTGTCACTGCATAATAGATGTCAGTCATTTCTTCCCAAGAGAATATATAATATTTCTTGCAGGTGACCCCATGAAAGTGGTTCTTTAAGGTGAAAGCAATGACTTAGCACAATAGATGAGTTCTTTGAGCCCTGATATTTTAAGTTGATATATATATCAACACATCTGGTTACTAAGACTTTAGAGTACCTCACATATATAATTTCACTACTCAAAATGGTAGAGGTCTTTAAGTCTTAGGACTTCTGTTATTGATATTTAATTTTATTGCTTCTATTCTCCTTATTTTCTGTGTTGGCTTAGAAACTTTTAAATTATTATCATGTTTTGTGCCTCAAACATTCTGTAAAATACTTGTTTCATATTATCTCACTCTTCATTTAAGTCATACAAAACAAGTAGAATTATATCCCCAAACACAAATCAGGGAAACAAATAATTGCCCAAGGTCATACATCTAGTAGTAGACCACAAAGGTGTTTAAGTAGGTAGTGAAATGACTTGACTTATATTTTAGAAACTCTGGCTGCCTTCCCAGTGGCTTCCTACAAGGTCTATTGCTCTGACTCCAGCATCCTTCTGTGACTTTACCTCATACATCTGCTTCCCTCATTTACTTCCCTCTGGTCACCCTGGCTGCCTCTCTGTCTCATAAATGAGGCACCATCATTCCTATCCTAGGACACTGTTGGAGCTGCCATTCTTCTTGCTTGAAGTACACTCTTTTCCTCCCCACTACAAGACTTGGGGGATGATAAAAAGGGGCCAAGCATTCTGTGTCCTGGTCCTGTCAGCTTGTTGTGTTTTTTTACTGCTTTCAGCCATTTTATTAATTTGCCTACATATTTGTTCTTGTATATCGTCTTCTTTTTTGGCTCCTTATGACCAAGACTTTTTTTCATCTCCTTCTGTAGCACTCATGCCTAGGGTAGTTGATCGATGAGTTCACCTTGGAAAAATGCAGGAGATAGGGTTACTGACCCTGCACAGTTGAAATATGCTTTTAACTTGTGGCTTCCCCAGAACTTAACCATTAGTAGTCTGCCATTGACCAGAAACCTTCATGATAACATAAAGTGAGTTAACATACATTTTGTATATTTTATGCACTGTATTCTTAAAGTAAGCTAGAGAAAAGAAAATATTGAGAAAATGCAATTCTATTACTACACTGTGTTGATTGATAGCCTCTGTTTTCAGGAAAATCTGCATCGAAGTGGCCCCATGTAGTTTAAATTTGTGTTGTCAAATGATCAGTTGTACATTAAATACAAAGGAAAAGTCTAAAAACTTGAAGCCAAGTTTATATCATTCCAAAATCTGCCTCATTTTCAGTCTCCCCATTCATTGTTGTTCTCTTACTGTTCATGTGTCTTTGATGAGCTTTGTACTCTCAGAGCTGCAACTACTTGAGAAGATGCTTTTTTCTTTTTTTGTAAATTGATTGCACACACACACACACACACACACACATCATTGCATACTCCGAGGTTCTCCTACCACCTTGTCACCTGTGAACCATCATCTTAATCCTTTGTACCTGTCCCTCCCTCAATTTAACTCCCCTCCCCCCTTTCTTTCTCTATGCTTCAGTTCTGCTGACAACTTGTTCGTTTTCAGTTTTACTTGTTCTTTTGTTTGTTTTCCCTATATCCTGCACATAGGTGAGGCCATCCGGTATTTCTCTTTTTCTTTCTGGCTTATTTCTGCTAACATGATTCCTTCTAGGTCCACCCAGGTTATCATAAATGCATCAAATTTGTCTTTTTTGGATGCAAAATAATATTATATTGCATACAAATACCCCACATTTCTGATCCATTCATCGAAGATGCCTTTTTCTAAGATGCATAAAGGACCCATGAGAACTGCCAGAAGCCTGCATTCTTCCAACTGCTAGGTTATGTCCTGGGTACAATGCAGCTAGTTTAACCCGAGTATCGCTGAAGTGATGGAAATGTTCACTAAGCTAAGCTCTGCTGTTCAATAAATAAAGCAGCCATGACACCCCCCCAGCTGCTTGTATACATTTGAATTTATGCTAATTAAAGTGAAATAAAAGTAAGATTATGTTTTCATTAGACATTATACAGGGCACATTTTGAGTGTTCAATTAGCCACATGTAGCTGGTGGTTAGCATGTGGACACTGAACATGAATATTTTTATCCCCACAGAAAGTTCTATTGGGTGGTGTTGTTTTAAAGTGACAAGAGATAGTTTCTGGAAATTTGCAACTTAAAGATTTTGTCTTTCTCATCAATATGAATGAGAAGGCTAGATTAAACCTAAGTGGTTCTTTCTAGGTTCTTTCTGAGATCTGAATCTTAACGTATTGCTAAATATAAGCTTTATTTTTCTGAATAGTAATGAATATTGTCCTTACTACCTTTGATTCACCACTATTTCTAGAATTCTAAGCCTGACTATAGTTGAAATCCCTAAATAGAATTCTCTTCCCTGTTTTACGGCAGTAATTAGATATTCTATCCCTTCTCTCATTGTCCCAAATTCTAGCCCTAATATTATCTACTAGATTCAGGTTCAACTTCATTTGGTGGCAGGTTATTATTAACATTATCTTTAAAAAATGATGTCACCTCTGAGTCTTTCATTGTTGGTGGTGACAATGCCTTTTTTAAAAATGTGTGTGGTGTCCCCTCTAGCCACAGAATGCCCTCACTACAGCCATGCAATCAGTGACATGTGATTGACCACCTACAAGAGTTATAGGAAGAAGAACAAGAGACCAGGACTGAGGTTCTCTGGGTCTCTCTAAAGGCAGTGCTGCTGAAATGCCACAATGGAGACTGAAGTATAAAGAGGATGCCAGTGAGAAAATTGAAAACTTGGAGGGATGCCAAGTGAGTAGGGCAAAGAGATCTTGAACTTCAAGTAACACAAAGAGATATTAGACTAGGGAGTGTGTCTTCTGGCCTCATATGCATTTGTCAGATTCTTGCCAAGTGCATGAACAAGCTGAAGACCAAAGCTGAAATCTCCTCTGCTGGCAAGCAGCACATATTCTAGAGGGGATAAAATTATAATACAAAGTGATAACTGTAAAGAGGCCCTAGGGAGAGAAATGAGGCTCTTTCTAGGGATACAAGAAACTAGTTCATAGAAGATGTGACTTTGTGCTGTGGCTTGTAAATGGGCTAATGTCCTATATTTCACCTGAAACAAGAAAATAGTTGAATCTGTGTATGCACATCTCTGTACATTAAAGCCCTCCTGTCTTTGGCCTCGAACTTGTAAACTACAAAGTGATCTGTGATGTTGGGCAGGCATAGCTGGAAGCATGTTAAGATCTGTCATCATATCTTATGGGACAAAGGTTCCTTTGAAACCACCCTCTGGTCACCCCTAAGGTTAAAACATTGGTTTTCTAGATGACATAACAGAAAGGCTTTAGAAGTTGGTCTCAAAAATGATAGAGGTTTGTGGTCTAGAAGAATGAAGTCTTGGTACCAGGATATATAGTACTGAAGTGTTAATCTTCTGCTTGGAAGAACTGTATCTTACAAAGTGTCTGGCCAATCTTTGCTTGCAATCATTAAAGGTGAACTCAAAAGAACATGTTGGGAGTTGGGAGTCTGGCAAAGCTCCAGAGCAGATAATCCAATTCTTTTCAGTTTCAACCCAAAATACTGTTTTGCAGTTCTTTACCTGCATCTTTGAGAGACATTGCTGTATCGCTGTTTTACAGCTGCTGTGTTCTGTCCCAGAAGGGGAGCTGAGTGATCCATCTTTGTTGCCAGTGTCACCTCTGAGTCTGTCATCTTTTGGGATGACAGATCCTAAAAATAGCTGTAGTAGAGATTTTAAAATATCTGGACCTCAGAAAAGTGGACTTTGAACTAAAATGGTTCCAGATAGCCAAATATGGTATTTATTTCTAAAGTAATTTTTTTTCTTTTTCTAATGATTGAAGAACTCAGGTGAAAATGACTGGCAGTCATTCTGCTTAATGGTTTCTTTGTGGGAGTAGAAAAGTGGGAAGTATATAGTCTATGACCACATGGATTTGTTGGAGCTAACAAATTGTTGTTCTGTAGTGCGTGACAACTAAAGAAAAATAATGGGTGAACATGGTAATATCCAAAGATCTTTTCTGCTTTAAACGTAGTTGAACCTCAAATAAATAACGTGCTGTCTGTATTATGCTTTGCCTCTAAATCACCTATGGGAGGTAGAGAAAAGAAAAAAAACTAGGATTGTATTTTTGTAAATTGTAAAGTTGAGGATCTGCTACTTTGATTTCCAGACTTGGGTTCACATGATGAGTTAGTTTAACAGAATCAAGCTTACCTGAGACCCAGTTTACTGTTTCTGAGTCTTCGTTCCCTAAGGTTAGAGACTTGATTCCCTAATCTCTTACATCTTCTTGTATATGCTGGGCAACTAAGTAGACACTGATTAAATTAAGTCCAAGATGAGAAGAAACTATTAGCTGGTATTAAATGTAGAACAAAACCACCAGTGACACAAGGGTGACTAACTTGTCCAATTTGCTCTGACTTTTCCAATTTAACTCTGAGAACGCCATGTCCTGGTGAAGCCACATTTCCTCAGCACAGCTGGCCACCCAAGATAAAGTTCTGATTTCCTGATACTAATTAAGTATTTTAAAGTAGTTAAAATGCATGAGGTTATTTACAAGATTCCTGCTGTCTTAGGTGATATGAAGCATCAAAATCTCTCCCCCCCCTCAGCTTTATTGAGATATAACTGACATATAACATTGCAAGGTGTACAGTATGAGGATGTGATGCATCTATCCTGGGATATATTTACCACAAGAAGGTTAATGATCAGCTCCTTTACCCACCTAATTGCCATTTTGTTGTGGTGAGAACATTAAGTTCCTCTCAAAAGCACACAATGCAGTATTACTGACTACAGTAGCCACGCTGGATGCCAGAAGCCCCTCTGCACAGCTAGGAAAATTGAAGCAAAGAACTGAAGTGACTATGGTTAAAAAGCACTGTGCACACAATAATTGAGCCCAAATTCGCATTGGCTGTCAAGCACAGATTGTTTTCTGTAGGATTTTACCCAAAGGAAATTTCTGACCACAATGCTCTGTGGGGATCGTTGTATGGCACAAGCAAGTTTCCACGAATTTTTTCTGCTTATTATCAGTAGATCAGAGAAGGTTTTGATCCAGTCAGTACTTTTCATGTAAGACGTGTAATGAATAAGAATGGGAGAGCCATGTCCCTGCAGGAGATGTAAACAAGGGAAGGCAGTTTCATCTATAGAGGTCCACGATCTCCTCAGGATTGTGGGGGTGGTGGAGCAAGCATTTTAGGAGACCTCTTGCTCTCAGTGGACTGAGAGGCTGCTTAGGGAGCTTAATAGTGTGATACACTGAGGCCTATGAATCTGGGGGGCGGGGCAGGATTTGAGTGGGAAAAGAAATTCAGAGAAAAGAGAATTTTAGCATGTTGAGAAACCATTTGATAGGAAGCAGAGAACAGAGAGTACATAGTGCTTTGGAAATTCTCCAACACACTGAGGAATTTTTGCAGTTGCCTGCTCTTGGTGGGGTGTTTAGCACAGGCTTCATCTTTCTCCCATGTCTTAGAAAGTCACCAATCAATGAAGTCTGCCTGATTTACGTAAGGTTTAGGGTAAGCAATGCTCATAGCGATTCAGAGATGCTGAATTCCAAGTCCAGGTTGGCAAATGGTGAGCAGAAGTACCAAGGACATAGGATGGTGTCGGTTGACTTCTGGGTTTTTTGGGCAGGAGAGGGGCATTTTCAGACAGAGCCTCTTTGTTCCCGACTGTTAAACCATCCTCAAGGGTCACCCTATTTTGTTTCCAAGCACTGCTTTTAGCCAAGGACAAACAGAGTGAACTCTGCAGTGAGGCTTTACTCACTTTCTGGGTCTTGCTTTCTCAGGAAGAAGTTTGCTATTCACGTGCTGGAGGCTGCTGAAGGCATGGAGGTGGCAAATAACAGAAATGACTCCCTGCAGAGGGCAAGGCACCAAAGGGAACTGGGACTTGGGGACTCTCTGTCAGGGAGAGGCCCTCTCCATAGTGGCCATCCTGGACTAGATGCCAGCAGCACTGACAAGAGTCTGGATGACAGGAAACAATGGTGTGAGGAGGCACAGGCCATGCTGTAGGACTCTCAGGGGCACAGCTGGGGCTTCCGGAGCATGCCCACCAGGAAGGCTTCTGAGCCAGGAAACTCTTCAGAGAGAACAAGAAGCTCCAAGGTACTCTGAGTTGGGCCAGACTCCAGAGCTGGAGCCAGGATCCCCACAAGTCCTGGCTTCCAGGGCAAGGTTGGTCTCCTGGGGAATATGGCCTTGGCATTGTCATGGTCTTGTTTCATTTGAACTCTTTTTTACTTCTTTCTGAGAGGATTTTTTTGAACTATAGATTTTATGTTAATTAAATCATTTCTGAAAACAAGACTTCTTCTCTATGTATAGTCTCATTGTCACTCTGCAGAGGAAGCTACCAGTTAGAATTTCTTTATATCAATCACCTTATCAAGTTTTACACACACATTCATGTATGTAATTTCCCCAAATTATACACTATTCCACATCTTTATATTTTCATTTGTCAATATGTTTTCTAATTTAACAGTTATTTCTATAGTCTACACTACCAGGCAATCTTCTATAAACAACTATTTATTGTTAGTTTCAGAACAGTCTTTTATATTGGCTGCTTAATCTGTAAAATACAGATTGTACTGAATCACATAAAGTTAAGAATTTGTCCAGACTCACAGTCAATAAGCAGAGCTGAAGGTAGCTAGCTCGACCATAGCATATTCACCCTTCATTACAATGTTCTGCCACCTTCCCATGGTCCTGGTGCTCTCTGTACATGGCTGTTAATAGCTACATGGTGTCCCATAATAAGATAATGAATATTTAACCAGACTGTATTCATTTTAAATAGGATTTTCCCATAATTACAAATAACCCTATATTATATATTCCTGTGCATGTATATATGGACAGGGTTCTATATAGAACCTTAGAAATAAAATTGCAAGGTTAAAGGTACTGCCAAAGAGGCCTTCAAAGAAGCCTCCAGCTTACTCCAGCACCAACAGAAATGTGCATCGATGTCCTGGAACAAGCTCTCAGGGGCAAATGTGATGCTGCTTTCTCAACATTGTCCCATGAGCTGGTCACTGACTGGGCCTGTGAAAGGTGCTGGAGCAGTAGTTAGAAAACTTCAGTTGCATCTGAACCACCACTTGTAGAGTTTGTTAAAATACGCATGGCTGATTCTCAACCCCAGAGTTTTCACTTCAGGAGATCCTGGAAGGGGTCTGAGAATTTGCTTTTCAAAGTTCCCAAGTGGAGTTGCTGCTGCTAGTCCCAGGACCTCACATGCTCTAGGATGGGGTTTGGGCAGAGAGCTTTTGTAAACCCCTCCAACTGATTCAGAGTTATGGGCGGGGCAGTTTTCTCTTGGGAACGCCTCTTCAGGAGAGGGCTTTTCACAGAAGGATTTATTACCAACAAGAATTGCCATCGATGGTTTTTTTTTATCTTTTCTTTTTTTTTTTTTTTTTTTTTTGAGACTAGGTCTCGCTATTTTTGCCTGTGGAACCACGGCTCACGTTGCCCAGGGTACCACAGATTCAAGGAATCCCCAGTCTCAGCTTCCCAGGTAGCTGGGATTACAGGTGCGCACCACCACGCCCAGATATATTTTTTTGGAACTAGGTCTCACTACATGCCCCAGGCAGGACTTGAACTGCGATCCCTAGCCCCAGCCGCTATGGGTTTGTTTTTGTGATTTAAAACAAAAAATCTTGTCTTGTCACATCAAAGCCCAGAATCTCAGAACCAGTGGAGCCGGCAATCTTTGGAGCTCTTCCCACGGCCCCGGGATGGTGGGAAACTCCCCAAGCTGCTCGGCTTCTTACCACACCTCCTGGGTGTCAGGGCCTCTTAATGCAGAAAACCCCGACAATAACAGTATCAGATGGTGAAAGTTGTCTCACTTCTGGATGCCTTTATCTGTCCAGGGCTTCTGTTTGCTGAGTGCGAACCACACTCTCACAAGGGCTGAAACTTGAGCCACTGTGATCTGTGAGTGATTTGTGATTCTTCAGTCTTTCTGGGCTCAAGAGTTAGCTTCTTGGCAGGTTATGCCTTAAGTTCCCTGCCTGGCATTAGCAGCAGACACAAACAGCAGCCACTGGTGTTGTTACTAAGTACTTACACTGCAGTGCAGGCCTTCCAGGGCTGTGTCTTAGAGCCCTGGCAGGCAGAATCTGGCGCTGACAGGCCGGACCTCCCACATAAAGTTGTACAGGTTGTTCAATGCACATCATCCTCACCAGTTATTGTAGGTGATATTCTGGCAGATGGCAAAGAAAGTGTACTGAAAAAGGGATGTCTTTTTCCAGTTCAACAAAAGTCCCATATGTGCCAGTGTTGGACTTTCTGCCAAGTTCCCAAAGACAGCTTGGTCCTCATGGACCTCAGAGAACAGTCTTCCATGCCTGATAGCAGGAATTTGAGGCTGATTCCTTTCATTAACCATATTTTTGCTCCCCTCTTCAGAAAAGGTTTCTAATCTGGCAAAACAGCTGAGAGAAGGAAACAAGAGCTTAAGTGAGATGGAGAAGGTCCAGGGATGGATCTAACAAGAGAAGATGGAAGTCCACGGGTACTGAAAGAAGCAGAGGTACTACCTCCAGAGAGCAAAAAAGGTGCCCACTGTTGTCACAAAGCAGACATGCAGCCTGTAACAGCAGTGACAAAAACACAGTGACATATTTGAGAGCTGGTCCCGTGGCCCATGCGAGGCCCTGTGCCTGTGCTACCTGCTTGGTGTTTTAGGGCATCTCCCTAGCAAACTGTTACCTACATGTTCTGGTGTTCAGGTGAGGAACTTGAAACTTAGAGCAGGAAAAGCAGTAGTGGATGCAAATCTGCTAATAGTGAAAACAAATGGTATCTGTCTCAACACCCTCCCCCCTCAGTAACTGGACCCACACTTCTCATAATGTGGTTCATGGTCTAGTTGGTAGTTGGTAGCTTGTTACAAGTTCAGACTCTCAACCCTGTTCCCAGCTCTACTGATTCAGAATCTGCATTTGATCAAGACTTCTTAGTAGCTCAAGTTCAGATTAACTTTTGAGAAGCACTGGCCTAGAACATTTTCTGGCAGTTAGTAGTGTTTCAATAAATGTTAGCTGAATGTTGAATGAATAAATATCTTCACGGCTGCCTCTTTTTTTTAATACTCAGTAAAGGCACTTTAAAAACTCAAAACTTTACAGCAGTTTGAAACTGAAGTTTAAAGTGATGGTTTCAAATTTGAAATCTCTTCACAGGTTGTTTGACTGCAGTGTTTTCTGTGTTATAGATTAAAAGTTCAAGCAAGCTCTGACTTTATCCCTGGGTGTGTACTAGTGATTGAAAGGTCACTGAGAAGATATTTTCCTGCTGGAAAGGAAGTTGCCCATGGTGGTCATTACAGAGTTAACAAGCCCCCACAAGCCTCTTTTCTCACAGCAAAGTTTATCTCCTTTGCCCACCTTTAACAAGCAGCCAGCACTTTCATTATCAGCACTTACCCTCTAATAAAGAAATTGCTTTTAAAACAGCACAGCAGTCACTTTTAGGGATTATTGGAAGTTGCGATAGTGGAAAATTATACTCCAAGTGATAGGGTGTGCCCCCCCCCCCCCTCCTTCTGTTTAAGATTGCAGATTTTAAGGACAGGTAATGTTAAAATGGGAGAATGACCTTAGCTGGAATTTCCCTTCAGGGGGATGCAGGGGGAAGAAAGAAGTGTAACAGATTTCCTGGAAGGCGAGAAATCAGGGTATATAAAGGGTGTACAAACAAAGAGAAGGATTTGATTCGATTTTGATTTAATTTGATTGGGATTTTTAATATGGAGAGAGGATAGAGAGGAGAGATGGGAATTAGCCATCTTGTAAAGATGTGAGCCATGTGAGCTTAGCCATGTGGCCACCGAGGGCCTGCAACCCTCGGCTGGCCCAGGCTGGCAGCATGTGTGCTAAATGCAGTTAAGGAGTTTGCAGATTTAAACTCTGTGTTGGAGTTTGCTTTGCTGAGTTTGACTTGTGTCTGCGAGAGGCTGTGCAAAAGTTAGGCCTGAGAAGAAAGTGAACTTGGCTGGTTCAGCACCATGGAGTTCTTGCTGCCTGAAGGTGACAAGGAGAAGACAGAGTGGAAGACAACGAGGAGCATTTAAAGGAACAAGTCTTCAAGCATCTGGAGATGGACTCTGACTGGACATTGGTGAGACGATTAGGACTGAGAGACTGAGGATATTTGGGGCAATCTGGGAAAGGACTTTGGACAATGCTGGGAAAGGTTTTAGACAATGTTGAAGTATTCTGAGTCTTACATTTTTTTTTTTGTAATTATTAGGATAATTAGAAATCACTTTGTTAGAAATAAATTAGTCTGCACTGCACTGAGAGTCTTACATTGGTTTGGTATTTTGGTTGAGAAGGCTAGGGATGGTGGTAAGAACCCACGAGTGGAAAGTTTAAACTGTGTTTTAAAGTTTTTCTTTT
>PVHY01030773.1:0-13162 GCA_004024945.1 Uropsilus gracilis
CTCCCCTCCCCCTGCCTGTCCTGTGAAAGCCCACCTCACCTCCTCCTACCTGTCCTGTGAAAGCCCACCTCACCTCCCCCTGCCTGTCCTGTGAAAGCCCAGCCTCACCTTCCCCTACCTGTCCTATGAAGCCTACCTCACCTCCCCCTGCCTGTCCTCTGAAGCCCACCTCACCTCCCCCTGCCTGTCCTGTGAAGGCCCCACTGCGTTTCATGGTTTGTTGCTGGGGCCTTAGAGGCCAGTGAGGCCTTAAAACAAACTGACCTGACCCTTGTCCATGCAGAGGATGCACGTGCTTCCTGCTGACCTCCCCTGCCCTTGGACCTGGTGCTGGCCTGGCTGGTCCTGCCTGGGGCCAGTGGGCATTGCTGGGAGGAAAGGTCCTTTAGCTGAAAATGCGCCTCCCCACCCCCGCAGGGAGCCCACTGCCCCCGGTGCAGAATCAGGAGCCTGGGTGGTTGCTTTCCGCTTGCAGCACGTGAGCGATAGGAATGGAACTGAAACCTCACGTGGAGAGAGAGAAGGTGGATACTCGGCTTCCATTCTGCCACCTCAGCGTGCCATGGCTCAGGGCCACCGTGCCTCCAAGCCTGTGGCCCTTCCCTGGGTGGGAATCTCTGGCCTTCGCAGGGACAGCTGAGGGCTATTAATACCAGAGGAAGTCCTCTGCGGGCCGAGGGCGGGCGCCGAGGTCCCGCCCCGTGGTCGGCCGCGGTGGGGACAGGGCTCTGTCTTTATTCGGTTGAAATGTCACGTGTTGGGATATTGGCATCCTTTTTTAGGCATTTTCTGCATTTCACGATGACCAGCAGCTGGCGTGTGTATTTCTTGTTTACAGATGAGCTGGAGAGCTTGCTGGGAGGGCGAGTGGGGCCCGAGCAGCAGACGCGGTCACAGTCTGGCCCTGGAATCCACTGTGGCTCCCGTTGCCCGGGTAGGCTGGGGCTCCGGCCAGGACCCAGCGTCGCTGTGGCGGCTGGAAGCATACCTTAGCCTGGTGCGTGCCAGAGCCGCGCCGCCGCCAGTACTGCCGCCAGCACTGCCTGGACCTCCTGGTGCCTGAGGCCCAGGGCGCCAAGTGCCAGGGTCCTCGCCCCCAGAGGTGGAGCAGCCGGGCATGGCCATGTGGTGGAGGGGCTTCCCCGCTGCCACCCCAGGCCTGTTTCCACCCCCCAGCCTCTCCTGCCTGCTGGGACACCCCTGGGGCTGCATAGCTGCCTGTGTTCCTAAGGCTCAGTGATCTATCGAGGGGTATTTCAGCACCCACCCTGCCAGGGCCTGGGAGAATGGCATCTGGAAGGCACAGAGCGTCGGCGGGACTTCCAGACATGCACCTGGTCAGTGCTGGGCCTTGGCACCTGGCTGGCTGCTCTGAGCGCCCCCACTGAGTGGCGGGGATACCCACACCTGTGTTAGAGACCTGGGCGGCCACTTGCTTGCACCTGGTGTCTCTGTCTTCTGAGCCTCGTCACCAGAGAGGAGGTGCGAGAGGTCGGGGGTGGCTGCTCCCCTTCCCTGTGGAAGGCCTTGGTGCACCTCCCCCCCAACTGGAGGCCATGTGCATGGGATGGGGGGAGACTGGCCGAGCACAGTCAGGGGGTGTTTCTGGTGTTGAGACCCCTTGTTTTAGCGAACTGGGACTCGGTGTGTGAGGTGGACAGAAAGGCACGTCGGGTCCAGTCTGGCCATGTGATGCTTGCCGTAGACTTTGCCTCAGTTGCTGGAACTGCCCCTGGTTTTCTCCCAGGGTCCTGCTGTTTCGGGGTCCCGCACACCTGACCCTCAAAGCAGCAAACCCCAGGAGCTGTGCCCCTGTGTTACCACAGAAACGGGGGGGGGGGTGCTGCTCCCAGCAGCTGCCACACACATGGGGTCAACATGCTCACCTCGCCCTGTTTTAGGGGGAGAAGTTACTTTGAAAGAAAACCAAGGGCGTTTGCTGTCCTTAGAGAGTGGGGTGGGGTCCTCCCTGCTGAGAAGCGAGGGGACCCGAGCGATGTGCATTCTGACGCCTGGGCACGCAGCTTCATCCCCCTGGATGCCTGCCCACCCCGGGGTGCCTGATGTCCAGGTGTGGCCTTCCGGGAGGCCTGCCCCTCGCGAGGGCACGGAATGGCCCTTCCTCCCCAGGACGCTGCTTCTCTGTGGGCTTTCTGCAGCGCTCTTGCTGGGAAGGCCCCTGCCCCGTGACTCGTGCAGGTAGAGGCCTTGGCACGCTGGTGTCCGCCCCTGGGTTGGGCTCCTGTACCAGCGTACGGCTGCCCCGGAACGGCTGATGACCTGCAGGACTGCTGCATCTCGTCCGAGCGCGCCCTCTCCCATGGGCCTGTTCTCAGGGGTGTCTGGTTTCCCACCACCATTCATGCCACCCTGCACCATCCTTAAGCAGCCAGAACTGGTTTTGCAAAGTAAACCGAGAACTCCGTGGGCATCCTGGGCGAGTGGGATGGGGCAGACGGCTTAATAAGTTACTGGTTACTGGCGGACCTCTGAGGCGGCCTGATGACCCTTGGGCCCTGCCTCCGCCTCCTCATACCCCCACCCCCTCCTTAACACTCGAATGGGCAGGCAGAATGAGGGAGGGACTCCTTTTCCCTGGCGGTGGGGAGGAGGCCTCCACCAGACAAAGCCAGTCTTGCCCGAGGCCCCTCTGGCCAGACCCTCCACTGGAGGAGGGCAGGCCTGGGCTTTGCGCTGCTCCTTGGGGGGCAGCCTTTCTGCCCAGCTGATGGCCCTGGGCACAGGGCCCTGGCAGACTTGGGGTGCAGGGGGTGAATCTTCCATCTCTGCTTCAACTCTGTAGCTGGTGGGGAGGAGCACAAGGCTTCCTCAGGTGCCTGTGGGCTGCTTAAAGCTGCTCCCTTAGACAGGAAGGCCTTGGGGGTCCCCTCGCCCTGACCCTGGAGCCGCCCTGGCCCTGGAGCATCGGGTGGACAGCCCTGGCCTGGAGGAAGGCAGCGGGCAGGGGTTTCGGGAGCAGCTCCTGTTCTCTCCCCGAGCCTGCACCCCAGCTGGCGGAGAGACCCGGTGAGGCAGTGCCCAGTGTGGGGTGAGTGGGAACGAAAGACTCACCGCTGGTGAGGGCGTTCGCCTCCTGCAGGTTCTTCGGAGCCTCCCAGTCTGTGGCCGTGGGAGCGTCCGAGCTGCTCAGCTGAAGCCAGATTTGCTTTCAGCCCCAGCCCTGGTGGCTGTGTCCTCCTCCGCTCTGGCCTTTCCCCCTCACCTGCCGGATGGCGCCTGTGGGCCCCAGATCGGGGAGAGGCAGTCCTTGGGGTCTGGCTTAAATACCTTGGCTCACAGGGGCCCAGGCTGAGCTGGGGGGGTCCCAGCTTGCAAGGGCGCTGCTTTCGGGAACCCTTAGGGCCTGTTTTTCCCACCAAGGAGGGGCTGTTCAGAGCCTGCGGAGGGACAGAGGTGCCTTGTTCCCACTTTTCGCTGTGCTGGGCCCGATAGTTACGGGGTCCTTAGGAACCTGGTCCGGGGAGACACAGACAGGTTCACCTGTGGGTGCCGGTGGGTGGGGTGTGACAGCCCAGAGGCTGTGCTGAGACGGCTTCGGGGCCTGGCCTGGGCATGTGGGAAGGGAAGCCGGGGTTGTGGGGCTTGAATGCTGCAGGGAGGGGGGTGCTCCCCACGGTGTGGTCACCTCTGATTTTACGGAGGATGAGACCGAGGCCTGGGAAGTTGGGGTTGCCTCTGTGTGTGATGGGGGGTGTTGGACTGGCATCTGGAGCCCTGAACCCCAGCGCAGTGCTCTCTGCTTGACTGCCCTTGACCCCACGCTGGCTGGAGGGGCCCCTTTGTGCCGTGAGAAGACAATGGCGAGTGTTGGGCCTGAGCCTCAGTCCTGGGCCCCTCGGAAAGTCCACCGTGGCTGCGTTCAGGAAGGAGGCAGGGAGGTTGGCTCGGACTGGAGAGGCCCATGTGGGCAGAAACAGTCCTGCCTCACTCCCCACCCCCCCCGCACTCCCCCCCCATGGACCCTGCCCTGTCAGCCCGGCAGAAGGCGGGAAGTACCGCTGCCCTCAGCTGTGTCTCTGTCAGGGCCTGAAGCATTTGCTGCAGCAGCAGCAGCAACAGGATGAGTCACATCAGCCATGGAGAACGCCGAGAAGACAACACCCCAAAGCCTGGAGAGTCTCCCCGCTGCCTTGTCACCTCTGCCACAGGTCCCGGTACCCTCTGCGGATAGTCCTGATGGCTCGCGCCCCACGTGGTCCCTGGGGTCACCTGTGATGGGTCAGATGGCTCCCAGCCCCTTCCGAAGATGAGCTGGGGGGTGGGTGGGAGACGCAGGTCCCCCAGGGGAAGCTCCTGCCTGTACCTGTGACAGTGCCTTCCTTTCCAGCGAGGTGCTCTCTGGGGCCCGTTGTGGGCTGCAGGCGGTGCTTTGCAGGGAGGGAGCAGTCGCTCCAGCAGGTCTGCATCTAGACAAACCCCAGTCGCGGCCCAGTTTTTAGCTGAGTTTCCACAGGGGAGGGGATGTCAGCTTGTCCCCTCTGTGGAGGCGGCTCTGTCTGCTATGGATGCTGCGCCCTGCGTGGCTCCAGCCTGTTTCTCACCCAGCACCTGGGCTGGGAGGGAGGAAGCAAACCCGCCTGGGCCTGCTCTTGGGAGATGCCCTGATGCCTCTGGGGGTTTCCTCCAGGGACCCATGCTCACGCCCCTGCCACCCCCTGCCACCTGCTTGCCTCTCCCGCTGCGGGCCGGCTCCTGAGGGGATAGCTTTCAGGGAAGCACACGGGAAAGAGAATTCTCCTGAGCGAGTCACTGTGATTATGTGAGAGAAGCCAGTGCTCTTGGACAGCTTTGCCGAGGGAGGAGGGGGTGACATGGCGCTGGCAGTTGCGTTACTGTTCCTTGATTTGTAGCCTGGGGGAAGAGCTGGCTGATCTTTTCTTCTGCTCTGTTGAGCTGGGGTGACGGGTGTATGGGAGCTTACACGGGTGTATGGGAGGGAGCTTACACGTTATCACCTCCCCTTCGATTGACACTTGAAGTCTCTGCCCAGTAATAATGTTTGAAAGTCGACGGGATTTTCTGGAAAATGTTTGGCTTGCGTCTCCTCTTTGGCGTGCTTACATGTGTCTTACATGTGTTTACATGGCTTACGTGTATCTCCTTGGCGTGTGCCTGCGCAGGGAGGCTGGAGGCCCGTCCACCGGCACTTGCTCTGGGTCCAAACTCCCCCCCCCCACCCCCCTCCCGCCTATTGAGCACTGACTACCTCGCAGTGACCGGGGATCTGTCATGGACCTTTCACAGAGGCTCTCGTGCTTGCAGCTCCAGCCGGCGGGATGCCTCTCTGGCATCATCACATACGCAGCTTGTAGGAGTTTCGTTCTCAGTACACGTTTGTGGAGCATCCACCTGGGAGACAGTGGATGAGAGGCGATGGGTGATGGGGGAGGGGCCCCACCATGCTAAGGCTCCCACGCTGGAAGCCGGGCTCCCACCCCGTAGCGTGGCGGGCTTGTCTGGCACCCGGACAAGGGACGCTCGCTGCACCTGGGTTCAAGCCCACACCTCGGCCTTCACGCCCACGTCTCATCTGCTCCAGGTTAGACCCTCTCTCTGGTGGTTAAACTTCCTGAGGGCAGAGACAGAGGTGTGGGTCGTCATCACGCTGGGTCAGGGAGTGATTGCCAGCCCCCCCCCAACCCTGTGCAGCCAGCGAAGAGAGGGCATGCTGGACGGGAGTGGAAGAAGGCGCGCCTGGCAGTGCCCCCTCAGTGCCCTCGGCCGCCAGCTCATGGGGCATCGGGCGGCAGCTGCTGGGGTGAGAAAACACTGGCCAGACGAGCTGGGAGCTGGTCAGGCCTCCCCGGGGTGGAGGGGCATTCCTGTGGATGGTGACAAAGGCTGAGCCGCACAGACTGGCCTGGGGGCGTCGGTGACCCTGGGCTTGACCCTGGTGAGTGTCCTCCTTGGTGCAATCCCTGACCACAGTGTCATCCTGGCCTTTGCCGTCTGGCAGGATGTGCCGGGAGAGTGGGCGGCTGCTCAGAACCAGTGCCGGCTGCATGGGGCCCCCGACTTGCTCTTCCACATGGGTCATCGTGAGGCCGGGAAACGGCTGGGGAGACCTTAGTGCTGCTGTGTTGCAAGAGTCCTGTTTCTGTGCTGCAGCTGGAGGGGAGCGGATTGGCGCAGGCCTTTGGGGAGCAGCAGCGCCTGAGCTCAGCACCCCCTGGCCCGGGCACCCAGCTGACCTGACCCTAGGTGTGTGCCTCGCAGGGACCCGTGCGTCCACAGGGCCTTGTGCCGGAACATTCATTGCCTGTTCACATCCGCACGCACCTGGAAGGGGCCCAGACGCCTTGGTGGGGGGGGGGGGGGGCGGGGTGTGGGGAGAGCAGCCACACAATGGAATATTATGCGGCTGTCCAGACACATCACCTCAGTGCGCGCGGCGGTGCGGGTAGATTCCAGCAGTGCTCTAAACCGGCTGCATATCGTGTAGACACGCCTGTGTCTGATCAGAGAAAGGAACGCTCGCTCCTGAAGGTGACGTAGCTTGTCCCTTCCCTGATGCGGGAAAAGCAGACACCCGCCAGTCCTCAGGCACAGTGGCAGACCCAGCGCTTCGTCTTGGGCCGATTGTGTCTTGAATGTGGGGGAGGGTGGGTGTGAGGGGTGCCCTCTGGTCGGATGCGGGGTATCGTCAAGGTCTGGGCGTTGGGGTGTGTAGGTGGGTGTGCAGGTGAGAGGCAGTTGGGTGAAAGCAGGGCCGTGTGCACAGAGGGCGCCAAGGGTGGTGGTTCACAGTTAACCCGGTTCTGTGTGTCTCAGCCCAGCTCCTCCCACCCCCACCCCCCCAGCAAGACCCCCATGTTGGTGTTAGCAGAGGCCGAGGTGGCCCAGCTGCTGGGGCGCGTGGTGCCCTCTGACCTCCTGGCCCCGGCCTCTGCCGCCTGCTGCTCTGGCCCCCTCCGCTCATGCTTGCCTTTCTCGGCCACGTGCTTCCATGGGCAGCTGGGCGGCCTCCCCTGATCGCTTCCATGCGTCTCCCTGGCAAGGTGGTCGTTTCCGTGAGGTCGTGTTTTATCTGCTGGTGTTTGGCAGACGACACCGCAGCTCCTGTTCACTCTCCCGTCCTCCTCCTCAGGAGACTCCGGTCTCCGCTCGCCTGGGCTCGGCCGTGTGTGGCTGCTTCTGGAAAGTCTCAGCCCCTAAAGGGAGTCGCCCTCTCCCCGCTCCCGGGCCCGCACTGCAGCGCTGTGTCCAGGGGGCTCTCGGGTCACCCGACTTCTGGTGATCGAGTCACGAGTCACGGTTTTTCAGGTGTCTGTTGCTCAGATGACCGTGACTTCGGGGATACAGCGCGGCCCCGCCCCCCACGACTCCGCACTCAGGGACGTGGTGGCTGAGCCAGGACTCCTGGGCACGAGAGAAGTTGGCAGAACTGTTTAATTTTAATTTTTGTTGTTTTCTTACAACCTCAGTCAGTTTATTTTTGTTTTTAAGAGGCTAGGTCTCGCTGTGTTGCCTAGGGTTGTCTCGAGCCCATGAACTCAAGGGATCCCCAGCCTCAGCCTCCCGGGTAGCTGGGATTATAGGCACGCGCCACAACGCCCAGCTAATTTTTTGGAACTAGGTCTCGAAAAAGCAGCCGGGCACGGGGACGGGCACCTGTAATCCCAGCTACCTGGGAGGCTGAGGCTGGGGATCGCTTGAGTCCGCGGGATCGGGACTACCCTGGGCAACATTACTTTCAGTGAGGAATCCTTGGTCCCCATGCCCCTCAGCGCCTTATCCCACAGACGCCTGGCTGTGCTTGTCGCCCAGCTCCCTCAGAGTAAGTGGCCATGCCTGAGCCCTTGGCCCGGGCCCAGGCGGACACCACTCCAGGGTCCTGGCCTCTGCTTTGAATCTCTACATGGTGCTTCCCATGGCTGCTATCAGTGTCCTGCACCCACCAGCCCTCTGGGTGACTGCTGACCTTGTGCTTCTAGGGCTCCCCTCAGGGGTTGCTGACAGGTGGATGAGCCTCAGTGGCCAGGTGGGAGCTCCAGATCTCATCTCCATGTGTCCTTCCTGAGGCCTCTGCTCCCCTCCTTGCTGGAGCAGTCTCCTTTGCTCTCCAGCACAGACATCCCCAGGACTCAGGGACTTCGGTTGCTGCAGGGGGCCAGCCTTGGCACATAGTGGGCCTGCAGTGCCGTCTGCCAGGTCACAGACCTGGGCCCCTGAGCAGAGAAAGTGCCCCCAGGGCGGGTGTACTGCGGGGAGGGGGGCCTCCTTCTCGCCCCCCCCTCCCCCACCACTGTAGCCAGCAGTTGGTGCGCATCTGCTGTGGGCAGGGGTGCAGAGGCCAGGGTGGGAGGAGGGGCCTGGGGGCTGGAGGCAGGTGAGCTTGCACCTGTCCCCAGATCCTGAGGTTCCAGTTCACTTCAGATGCAAAGTGCTGGGCAGGGAGCGAGGAGGCGCTGGGGGTATAGACAAGGAAGCCATTCTCTTTGGTTGAGGGGGTTGGGAAGGGGGTGAAGATGAGTGTTGGGGTGGGACGGTTGTAGCAGGTGTGGGGGCAGGTCAGGCCAGCCCAGCTCTGCTGCCCACCCCCACACGTGGACCTACCGACCGCTGCCCTTGGAGTTGATACCATCTGTTGAGATTTTCACTTCCTGCTGAGATATTAGTCATTACAAGCTTGTCATTTTATAACCTTCCACCCCAGTTTCTCAACTGTGTCCGGAGTTGCCAGCCCCCCTCCCCCTGTTTCCTGCTGCAGACTCAACCCTTGGTGCTAGAATCACAGAACTTTCCCGAGTCCCTCACTCTGCAAGTGAAGCCTGGTGATCTGGGGGTCACTCCCGAGGGCAGCCCAGCCCCAGGTTCACCCTGGGTGCCCGCGCCACTCCCTGCCACTTTGCTTGAGCCTGTCCATGTCTCCTAGAGCGCGTGCCTTTGTAACCCCCTGGGCTCCCCGCATACCCGGCTCCCCGCCTGGGTGCCCAGGAGATGTGTGCTGCAAGCAGGAAGGTGGGTGACCGCCCTCCTGTTAGGAGTGTCCCCTGCTGGTGGCGGGGTGGCTGGCACCACATGCGTGGAGGCTCTGCCCACTCTGCCCCTGCTCTTGCTGCTGTACCCTGAGGTGATGGCCCTGCTGCAGGTGAGGGCTGCCCCAGCCCTGCCTGAGGAGGAGGTGCTCTGAGACCTGGCCTGAGGGCCCAGGTGGGGTGGAGCAGAGGGGGTCCCCCAGCTGGCCACCTGCTAGGGGAGGGGAAGGCCTCCCTCTCCCATGGAACACTGTGTGCATACCCAGGCCAGAGAGTGCCGGGAAGGTCAGCTCCAGCCTCCCGCCAGCCTGGCAGGTCTGTAGGGCGTTAGCTGGGGACCCACAGACCTGGTGGTGGTGGCAGCTTCCCCCGCGCCCACCCTCTGGGCCCCCTCCCTGTGCCCTGCGGTTGGCCGGCAGGCTGTGCACACCCTCTCCCTGCCCAACAGCACCCGTGTTGACTTTCCCAATAGGCTCAAAGAAAGGAACTCTGCAGTGCTGAGTCACAGTTGCGGGTCCCTCACCACCAGGCCGCAGCCCCATTGCAGCCGAGAGGGGAGCACAGGACTGCCCACCCCGGGACCCCTGCCCCGCTGAGCCCCCACCTGTAGCCTCCACCCCCTGGGGTCGGCCTCGGTGGACACTGTCATATGCAGGTTATCGCCTCCTCGGTGTCCTGTGATGTGAGGGCCCAGGCCCAAAGCTCAGTAGACCCCAAGATGAAGCAGTGCCCTGACGTGGCTTTCCGGGGCCTCAGTTTCCCTGCTCTGTGCGTAATGTCTTCCGAATTTAAGAGACTGATTGTCACCCCCCTCTGCTGTCAGCTGGGCTGGGCGTGTCCCTGGGACTTGGCCCAGCTCCCCTCCCCACCCTTGTCCTGCACGGGTGGCTGCCAAGCCTGTGCTCCCCGTGTGAAGTGGTTCCTGAGGCACCATGTCAGGGTGCCCTGCCCGGGCTTCCGGGGGGCTGCCCCCGCCACCATTCTTGACATAGAAGGGGACTTCCTAGCATCAGATAAGCCTACAGAGGTGCCCTGAGGGGGGGGTGCCGTGGGCTGGGACACGCTGTCCCTGCTGGGTTTCCGCAGCTCTTCCAGGATGTGCTGCGGCCTGGGAGTGGGGTTGGCCGCCCGCGTCTGTGGCTCCGTAAGCATGAGCTGTGCCCGCTGCTCCAGCAGCTGGTCGTCTCCGCCAGCTTCACCCTGTTCTGAAGGAGCCAGGACCCTTTGGAAGACGGGTGGTCCTGTTCCAGGAGCAGCTCAGAGAGGGGCTGTGAGCTGCCTGAGGTCACACAGCAGCAGCTCTACCGCTCTCCCCAGCGGGGTGGTGTAGGGTCTCCAGGTGCTCCTTCCCCCGGACTCTCCTTTCTGCAAACAAAGAGCTTCTTGGAGTTTGTTGCTGTAGCACAGCCAGGGGGACAGCAGTTAGCAGTGTTCTGGAAGGTGGGGCTTGTTCTCTGACACGGCGGCCTCATCAGGGGAACCGGGGCTCTCGGGCTTGTACAAATCTGAGCTGGTTTCAGCCCTGGGGACCCCGAGATTAATTGGAATGAGGTGGAACAGATGGATCGAATCTCTCGGCAGCTCTGTGTGACAACCTCTTAACATAAAAACACTTCATTACCCGCTCGTTAGCCAGTGCGCCCAGCCCCGGGCGGAGGGGGACGGGGACGGGCGGAGGGGGACGGGGACGGGGACGGGGACAGGCTGGAAGTAGGCGCCCTGGTCCAGATGGAATCCCAAGCATGTGGCCTGTGGGCCTGGGCTCTGCACGGGCGGCCGGGGGTACAGCATCAGGCGTCTGTCTCTTCCCGTGCTCCTGGCTCTCCAACTCCAGAAACTGGGCTGTGACACTTGGTTAGAGGTTCAGGTCCCTGCTGTCCTCAGATGGTGAGAGTGTGGGAGCTCTGATTTTGGGGGGGCCAGGGACCACAGACTGCAAACAACCCAGTCTCTCAGGAAGGTCTGAGGCAAGTGTCCTCTGCAGAACATGCCCTTGTTTGGGACCGAGGTGGGGGTGTGCCGGGGGCAGCTCAGCAGACCAGAAACTGCGACCCCCATCCACGCCCTTATCCTCCCAGGGAGCCCCGTGACTGGTGCTGAACAGCAGGCAGTTTTGGGGGGGCCTGGAGGTAGCTGAAGGGCATTTGGGAATCTCTCGTCCACATCTGAGTGGGAGGCCTTGAGGGATGTCCCGGGGGACTGCTGATGAGCCGTTGAGCGCAAACTCCAGGAGGTGGCCAAGCTCTTGGGAGTGTTTCTCGCCTGCGAGAGTTCGCTGAAGTGGGTAAGCAGCCTCACCGCCTCTCAGGGTGCTGGTGTGGGCACCGGGGGGCCTGTTGGGTCTGAAGTCCCCTTTCTGGTTTGGGGGCTAGAAACCGAGTCCTTCTTGCATAATCTGCTGGTCCAGTTCTCCCACATTTGGGGTCTCACCATCTGAGGGCACACGTGCCCTACCCAGCCTGCAGCTGCCCTTGGAAGTGTTTTTTAACTTGTTTAACCTCTCTGGGCTCCAGAATCTTTGTTTTTTGGGGTTTTTTTTGAGACTAGGTCTCGCTATTTTTGCCTGTGGAATTGCAGGCTCATGTTGCCTGGGGTACCACAGACTCAAGCGATCCTCAGCCTCAGCTTCCCAGGCAGCTGGGATTACAGGCACGCACCACCATGCCCAGCTATTTTTTTGGAACTAGGTCTCGCTGTGTTGCCCCAGGCGGGACTCAAACTGCGATCCCTGGTCCCTACCATGGTTTCCTAGGCTGCCGCTTATAGGCATGCGCCACCGTGCCCGGCTTGGGCTCTAGAATCTTAAGGCACATGAGGGGTGATACTGCCAGCTTTTTTTTTTTTTTTTTTTAAACTAGGTCTCGCTATTTTTGCCCATGGAACCGCAGGCTCATGTTGCCCGGGGTACCATGGACTCAAGCCATCCCCAGCCTTAGCTTCCCCGGTAGCTGGGATTATAGGCACGCGCTACCACACCCAGCTATTTTTTGGAACTAGGTCTCTTTGTGTTGCCCCGAGAGGGACTCGACCTGCGACCCCTAGCCCCAGCTGCTTCATAGGCTGAAGCTTACAGGCACGAGCCACCGTGCCCAGCTGATACTGCTAGCCTTTAAGATGTGTAGGAAGTAACTCCCAGAAGAGACTGCTGACCTGGTGGTGTGGGGCACAGACTCGGTCCCAAAGGAGGGAGAGAAACTCCTTCAAGAAAGAGATGTTTTTAAAAATCTTACTCCATTTAAATTTTTGAGACATTTTCTGATCAGTCTTTGTCACCTGTCACTGTCAGCACTCTTTGCTGTCTCTGGGGAGGGAGTTGATTGGCAGGGCAGAGCGTGGAAGTGCCCTCAAGGGGGCCAGATGGAACATGAAGCTTTGGGGGGGGAGAAAATTGTATGTGATTAAGGGCATTCAGGGTGGCTGCATGGAGGGCATTTTTGTTGCGTTTTGCTAGGTGAGTAGGATGGAGCCCTGTAGTATCTGCTCAGGACTGGGGATGTGTGAGGGCAGAAGTGTCCCCAGTATGTGTAACCAAGGCTTGATTTGCTGCCTGCAGCCCCCTCTTCAGCTGTGGGTCTGGAGAGCATTCTCCAGAGTTCATCTCAGAGGCTGCCTAATCTGGGAAGCCCTCCAAGCTGGCATAGGCAGAGCTGAGCAGTGGTGCCATGACTGACCACCTCCCTGCCACCCAGCCAGGCGGAGGCCTCTCTGCTTACACCGATGCTCCATGCATGTTTTGGATATCTGAGCCTCAGACCTGCAGGTGCGCCAGGCACACACTGGGAGCCATGCCTGCTGCGGCTTCACAGCCCAGACCCGACGGCAGCCCTGGCGTTCTCGGGTTCTCCCTGACTGCGAGGCACTTTTGCTGTCTGGGCTGGCCCCATCTCCTTGGCAACCGTGAGCAGCATCTTCATCTTCCAGCCTCTGCTGGGAGCTTGCTTCACTTTGCTGGGATTTCCTTCAGGGCTGCACTGACAGCTCCTCAGGCTCCCAGGAGGGTCATGGCAGGACCTCGCAGCAGAACTTGGCCTTTCACAAGCTTTGCTTTTACCCTCCTGGCTCATTGTCAAGCCGCAACTTTGCTTTCTTCCCACTTCCTTATGAAATTGTTATCTTGATCCAACAATCCCAGGGTTTCCAGGGGAAACTGAAGATAACCCCCT
>PVHY01030774.1:0-13161 GCA_004024945.1 Uropsilus gracilis
AACCCTCATGTTCCTCATCCTAAAATACAAGTCCAATCTCCCAGGGGCTCCCCTGTGGACAAAGTCCATAGTTAGGAGGCAACGCAGGGCCCTGCCAGCAACTCCAGTCCACTGCAGTGCCCTGCAGAACTGAAACTGCTGGTCACTCCCCAGTCATGCCACCATCTCACCTCCTCCCTACTATCCTCCTCCCTGCCTCTGCTCCCTGGTTCACCCTGTTCATTCTCCTCTGACCCCACAGTCTGGATCAAAGTTTTAGGGACCCAGTGCTCTGCCCACAAAGAAGATTCATTTGAACCCATCTATTTCCCTAGCAAGCAAAGCACTCTGGGGCAGTGGTTGGGCCTAGGTCATCCTGTGCCCCCATACTGTAGCCCAGACCAGAATCTGACACTGAACAGACCCCACGTTTGTTGGGACAGGAATCTCAAGCCTGAATTCCCTGGTCTGCTGGCACAACGCCAGGCTTGTCCAGCGCTGCCTGAGGCTAATACATTCGCTCAGGCTTCCAGGGAGCTGGGCCAGACACCCAGCCCCGGTCACACCCTGAGTTTGGCCTCACTTTCTCCCCATCCTCCTGCCAGCTCAGGGAAGGGGTCTGGAAATGGGGGGTCCCAGGAGGAGGCAGGAAGGAACATAGCCCCTGTGCTGCCCCAGGCCTCAGCCTCCGGGGGTCACAGTCCCAACAGACACCTGGCCTAAGCAAATTATCGGATCCAGGAGAGGCCAGCTCTGCCAGAGAGGCTCCTCCCCATAATCCAAATCTGAACCAAGTAGTCTGTGCTCAACCTCCCGCCACAGCCACCTCCCAGGAATTGAGCACATTTAACTCAGTAGTTAAATTCACTCCCTGGACCGTGAGCTAGTTCCTTTATGACCTTCTCATTCCTGGAGGTGCTGGCATCTGGGTTTCCAGGGCCTTGGGGCAGGGCTATTTGACTCAGTTCAACTCAACAAACTTGCCCAGTGCTCTGTGTCAACAAGTGGAAACCTGCCCAAGAACTGTACAGCAGGGCAAGAGCCAACCTCAACAGTTTTCCCTCCTCTTTGTACCTTGGGCCAGGGCAAGGAGTCCATCCCCAACCAGGCCTCTATGGGCCAGGCATGGAAACTCATGGCCCAGAGGTGGGGGGGGGCAGGCTCCCCTAAGGTCCCAGAGCCCCAGTCTGGAGCTGACTGAGGCATTGGAAGTTGATGAAACATTCACTGTCTGGTGAGTGCACAGTGGCTGATAAAATGCACGTGGCTCCTGCTGAGGATGGTGTGAGGGATGAGCAAAAAGGCTGATGCAGAATTCAACTGTGCTACAAGGTAGGATGGAATTAAGTGGGGACAGGCTGGGGAAAAGGCAGGGGTTGCTGAGGACGGGAGATCTGGGAGGGCTTCGTTGTAGAGTTGAATTTTTATTTTACTGTATTTTTTATTTTATTGTATTTTATTTTATGAGACCAGGTCTTGCTATTTTTGCCCATGGAACCGCAGGCTCACGTTGCCTGTGGTATCACAGACTCAAGCAATCCCCAGCCTCAGCTTCCCAGGTAGCTAGGATTACAGATGCACACCACCACGCCCAGTTATTTTTTGGGACTAGGTCGCACTGTGTTGCCTTGGGCAGGAGTTGAACCGGAATCCCCAGACCCCACTGCGACTCCATAAGCTGTCGCTTACAAGCACACGCCACCGTGCCTGGCCTAGAGTTGAATTTTTAATGAAACTTAAAGAATGAAAGTGAGGTCATACAAAGCTGAGCCACCAGCAAACTCCTAAGATGAGAACGAGTTTGAATTGGTCTGGGGGAGCAGTGGGTAGGAGGAGAGCAGTGTGAGATGACCTTGAGCCCCCTGGGCTGTGATGAAGCTGGAGCTTTATGTAAATGCACTGTGAGACCTCTGTGGGTGCTGAGCCAGGAGGGGGTGATCTGATGCATGGTTTTGGAAAGATCCTGCAGGCAGCTGCAGGGCGGGGGATTCCCGGGTGGGGGGGGCACAGGTGGAGGCAGAGAGGCCAGTGAGGAGGCTGGGAGGGGGTGAGGGTGGTTCAGCTCTGGCAGGGGAGGCGGCGAAAAAGTGCATGATTCCAGCGCATGCGGAGGACGCGCCCACGGTCCTTGCGTGGCTCAGGAGCGTGGATCAGGAGCGTGGGCGTGTGGAAGGTGGAATCGAGACTGATTCCCAGGCTTTCGCTTTGAGTAGTTGGAGTTGCCATTTGTTGAGATGGGGGAGCCTGGGCTCACTGAGGGGAAAAAGTCAAGAGTTCAGTTTTGACCAGATTATGTTGGAGAAACCTATTAGGTATCCATGGAAATGTTAAAAAAAGAAGGAAAAAAAGACTAGTAATATTTCAGCCAACATACACTGCATCAGGCACTAAGTGCTTTGTGTGCTTTAACTCATTTAATGCCTTCATCAGCAGCTTGAAGAGGTGTATTGTTATGCCCATGTCACTGATGAGGAAACTGAGGCTCACAGTAAGATAGGAAGAGAAGTCAGGCTGTGCTCAGTGAGACCCACAGAAAGATGCCTCCAAAGGGGTTCTGGGCTCCCTGAAAAGAGGTTCTTCTAAGCCAGAGGTTGCTAAAAGGCCACTTGAGAGGAGACAGACACAAATTGGCCAGGGGACCGAGCCACAGAGCAATGACAGCTGACCTCAGGCACAGAGAGGGAGTGCAGGGGACCGGGTTGGGAGTTGGGTCACAGATGGTCCTGGAATACATGGAAAGGAGGTGATGATAGCATTTGGGGCTTAGACTTTACAGGGGCTCATCCTGGCTGTGAGGGCAGAAGACAGAACAGCTAACAAGGACTGAGATCCCAGTTCCATTTAAAATTCATCTCTACTGGTCGGGCACGGTGGCTTGTGCCTGTAAGCTTCAGCCTATGAAGCGGCCGGGGCTAGGGATCACAGTTCGAGTCCCGCCTGGGGCCCGTAGCGAGACCTAGTTCCAAAAAACTAGCTGGGCGTGGTGGTGCGCGCCTGTAATCCCAGCTACCTGGGAAGCTGAGGCTGGGGATTGCTTGAGTCTGTGGTCATGGGCAAAATAGCAAGACCTAGTCTCAAAAAAAATATATTAATAAAATAAAATAAAATTCATCGCTACTGAGATCCACCCTGCCCATCTGGGATCAGGAACTCCAGCAAGAGTTACAGACACTTCAGAATAACCATTTCCTTTTTGCTATTGCGCAGGCTACTGTCTGTCTAAGTCCTTTGTTCGTGTTGTAAGCACTCTCTTGCCGGCAGCAGTTCTCTAGTGGACTGAGGGCACAGGGTCAGGGAGAGTAGGGTGACTCACTCTCACCTGCTTGGCTTGGGGTGTTCCCTCACCTACTGGGTCTTGGTCAGGGCTGAGAGGGCTCTAGGGCCCCTGTGCTTCCTGAGGATATGGGCTCGTCGGGTCAAGGCCTCAAATGCCAGGAAAAGGAGATTCTTTGCCAACACTGGATCAGAAACTTAGGCAAGAGTGGGATACGGACTTACTCCACTCCACTTCCACTTGGTCATTCCCTCCTTTAGTTGATGCCACCTCCCCCCAAAACCTTCCCTGACTCTCCAGGCTGGACCAAGGCTCCCTCCTGCATTCTCAAAGGACTGCCCGGCCATAATATCATCAGGCTCACCACAGTCTGTTGTGACAGTGTGTCCGCTTGAACCCACCAGTGGAAAGCAGAGGCCACATCTGATCACGTGGCACCCCCAGTTCCCAGCTCAGTACCTGATCAGAGCAGGGGTTTGGTTGTGGTTTTTTTTTTTTTTTGAACCAAGATCAACTGATCTGAACCTCTTGGCACCTGGTGAAGGGCCACAGGCCTGGTTCCTTTTCTGGCTTGGGAGACAGAGTATCTTGTTTGTACCTCTTACGTCAGGCTCCACATTTCCACGCTCTGGGTGCAAAGTCTCAGGGTTTCTGAGTGATGGAAAACTGAAAGGGACATGGTACTTCCAGCCTTCATTTAACAGAGAGGAAGTGAAACCTTAGTGTGATCAAGGCACAATTTGTAGGCCCACGATCAGCAGAGGCGAATCCTGCTCAGATGGCTGTGGCTCTGCTCCACAGCTCCCCTTCCATAAATGGCCAAGCCTAGGTTTGCTCATCTGCAGAACTGGGATGGATCCAGCACTCTCTGAAAGCTTATCTGCGGTCCAGTTCTGTGAGCTCACAGGCCCCAGGCTCTGCATTTCGGAGGAAAGGTCATTTGAGAGGCCGTTTGTCATCCTTGTGTGCCCCACTTGAGCTCCTGGAGCAAAATATTCCCAAGAATCAAGTGATTCATTCACAGCGCCACTTGCCAATTCCAGAGAAAAGGCAGATCTTGAAATACATGCTGCAACTTCGAAAAAAGGAGAATTTCAAGATGTACTTTCTCTTTAAAGGACAGAGACCGAAGGAACTGGGATATGTATATTTTTCCTCCAAGAGTCAAGCTCTTCTAAGTAAAATATTATGGTTTAAGCTGAATTCTCACCAAGCAAAAGATGGAGGCCTCTAAGAACTCCAAGGACAACATTGCTTTTTAAACAGCCAGATCGGCTGAACCTGCTGACAGTCACTCTGAATGTTGGTGGGGTAGGCGTGGGTTAAAACCAAGTTGAATGAACTGTTTTTGTTGATCTTGATGGTGGTCCACATCAAAAATGTGGCTGTCCAAGGGAGAATGAAAAACCCATGTTCCCTCCTCTTCAGTTCATCGGGAGAGTTCATTGAATGTGTTGGAGAGGTTGAATATCTCACAACCCAAGAAGACACAGATGGAGGTAGCAGGTAAGTCTGCTCGAGAGGTGAGGGGGATAGCTAAATCTCTTGTTCTGAAACCATGGGATATCTATGCCCTATTCCTGTAATAGGAATATTGTATTCAGTTCCTTAGAAACTACTCAGCTGGGCGTGGTGGTGCACACCGATGTTTCAAGCACGGGGAGGCAAGAGGCCTGGGATCACTTGAGTTTGTGGGTTCAAGACTACCCTGGACAACACAGCAAGACCTGGTCTTGAAAAAGCAGCCGGGCATGGTGGCTGGCACCTGGGGCTGAGGCTGAGGATCGGGAGGTTGAGGCTGAGGCTGAAGATCGGGACTACCCCGAACTACATAGCGAGATCTAGTCTCCAAAAAGAAAAAGAAAAAGAAACTGTACTCTTAGGTCCCAACCCTTCTCTGGGCAGAAGAAGGAGTGAGCTTGACCTCCTTGCCCAGGTGGATGAGTGTAGTGAGGAAGCTCCAAAGTCTGATGCTAATTCCAAAGAATTAAGTGGCTTTGAACTGGTCTCTTGGCCACGCTGTGACTTAGTTTCCATATCTGTAAAAAGTTACGGAAGAGAACGGGTTGAGGAAAAAGAGAGGACCCTTGCAACTTGGACTTTAGAGTTACACTGCCTGCACCTGGTCACATTTTTCTAGCTATGTGCCCTGAGTCAAGTTGTTTTGGAGCCTCAGCTTTGTCATTTGTAAAGCAAAAACAAAAAATGTCTACCTCATGAGATTTGCTGACAAGTTAAATGACATGATGTGTACAAACCATGTAGCTTAGTCACAGGAAGTATTTTATTAAGGTGTAATTTATACATAGTGAAATGCTCAGATCTTAAGCATTGGATTTTGAGGGGGTTTCTGGATATCAAGACATAGAACAGTTGAATCACTCCTGAAATCTTCTCATACTTCTTAGTCAGTCCTTGTTGCTGTATGTATCAGTAAGTCATGGTGTGTAGTATTTCATTGTATAAATGCACTATACTTTATCCATTCTCCTGTTAATGAACATCTGGACCAGTTTTACCTATTATGAATATAACTGCTACATTCTAACCAGAACTTAGTAGAAGACTTCTGGGACCAAATATTTTCATTTCTCTAGGATAAATACCTAGGGGTGGAATTCTGGGACACAGGATAGATATATATCGAACTTTTAAAAGAAATTTCCAGTGTTTTAAATTGGTGGTATCAGTTACACTTCATCAGCAATATATAGGAGCGTTCCAGTCACTCCACATGCTTTCCAACATTTGGTGTAGCCAATCTTTTCAATTTTAGTTATTCTGGTGGGAGCATAGTAGTCTCATTGTGCTTTTAATTTGCATTTCCCTGACGACTAATGAACTCCTTTAGTGCTTATTTAGAATTTTGATAGATAGTGTTCCTTTCTCCTTCACTGCTATCTAGTTTTCAACTGCCATGATTTGTAGGACTGATGAATAAATGAGGAAGGAGGAAGAGAAAAATTAATGGCAAAATTCACTAGAAATATTGATTCTGCAAATCGAAAGCAAGCAAGTGCCTCAGAACCCCTCTGTTAACTTTAGTTTTCTAAGTCCAGGGGCCTAAAGACATACTTGCCCTCCAAACATGGTGTTTGACTTAAAGTCAAGTGTGTTTTAATATTAACTTTGTCTCTGATTGAATATTTCCATTACTACCATGTATAGACTACTTCCTTTGGTCCAGGCACCTTATATCCTCAGTGGTCTAATTTTCACAATAGCCCAACAATAAGTTTTATGATTCCATCTGGCATGATTTCCATCTAATGATAGAGAAAATCAGAGACATGAATTCCTTTGACTAATATCACACATGCTCAACCCCTAAGTCCCAGTTACATGTCTATGGGATCCAGATTCAAAATGCTGCCAACTTCAAAATCTCATTCACCAAATTGACTTCTCTAAAAACTTCATAGAAGATAACAATAAAAACAAATAACGGAAGGCTAAAACAAAGAAAAATCAAAAAGACAAAAATTTTAAATTACATATAGTTGTACTATATTATATATAATTATACAGTCATAAAAAGGGAGGAAATGGCAATATATGATAACACGGGTGAACCTTAGAAATGCTAAATTAAAGAAGTCAGACATGAAAGCTGACATATTGTGTGATTCCATTTATATAAAATATCCAGCCCTTGGTGGTTAGCAAGGGCTGGGAGAAGGGGGCTGGGGAGAAACCGCTTAACAGATATAAACTTTTCTTTGGGGATGACAAAAATGTTTGGAACTAGATGGTGGTGATGGTTGTGCAATGTTATAAAAATGTACTAAGTGTTGCTGAATTGCATCCTTTAATAGAATTTTGGTATGTACATTTTAATCAACATGATAAAAATAAACTTTACTTTTCACCATCTTCATTGGTGAGCATATCTTTACTGTTAGTAATTTAGTCCTTTGAGTAGTAAAACTCTGATATCTGGGTATGATCTTTTCTCCCACAGCAAAACTCCCTCAAAAATTCCAGGGCAGAAAGAAAGGGAAAGAGCAGCTATGACTCAGAGTGGGTGCTGGAATCAGACTGCAGTTCAATTCCAGACACCTGTAGAATGGGGATGATGACATCACCAACCTCATAGGGTTTCTGGGGGGGGGGATGGGATGAAATCACATAGGTAAAATATATTAGAACAAGTGATGTTTATTCACTAAACTTATTGTTCAGATAGGCTACCTTCTCCTACTAACATCCATCGCACAAATATTCACTGAGCACCTACTATGTGCCAGGCATTCTTCCAGGCCCTGAGGGTCCATCTTTAAGCAAAGACAACAAGATTCTTATATTCTTGGAGCTCACATTTTAACTGGAGTACAATACAAGAGACAAAAGAAATAAACGATAAAGTACGTTAGATGTGCAAAGGAAGGAAAAAGGGAGATGAGGGTAGGAAGTTCTGGGGAAAGGTTATAATTTTAAATTGGGTGGCTAGAGATGTTCCAAATGATGACCTGAAGGATGTGACATGCATCCGTTTGCTTCTTTTGGGAGTAACAAGTTACCACAAATCTCAAGGCTTACAATAACCCAAATGTATTATCTTACTGTTCTTCAAGTCAACCAAAAAATGGGGTCTTACTGGACTAAAGTCAAGCTGTTGGCCAAACTGTATTCCTTCTGGAGATTGTAGGGGGAAATTCATTTCCTTATCTTTTTTAGCTCTAGAGGTCACCCACATTCCTTAACTCATGGCCTTATACTACTCCAACTTCTGTTTCCATGATCACATCTCCTCTTTCACTTTCCCTTCTCTATCCTTTCCTTGCAAAAAACCCATGTGATTAAATTAGACCCACACAGATAATCCACCAGTCTTCCCCATTTAATTTAATCACAGCCCTGCAAAGTCACTTTCATCACATAATAGTCAAATGTCCTTGGGAATTAGGGCATCTTGGGGGTGGGACATTTTTTAGTGTACCATTTGCGGCATAGTATCTACAGGAAGTGGAAATAACAAAGGCCCTGAAGTAGGGTCTGCCTGGCATGTTTGAGGAAGATGGAGGCCAGTAAGGATGCGGTAGAATGTGCCAGGGAGCAGTAGTCTTTCACAAGATCAGAGAGGTGAAAGAGGTGCAGACATCTGAGGATTCCAGTGAGGATCTTGGCCATTACGTGAGTGAAATGAGAGCAAATGAAGGACATGATCTTACAGGTTTTGGGGCAGGATTCCTCTGGTTGCTGTGTCTAGAAAGGACTATGAGGAGGCTGTTGCCATGCCCAGGTGAGATGACTTCCCTCTCTGACTGGACCAAAGAAAGTGAGAAATAAAGACTTTGCTCTGAGATAGCTGATACCCAAATGGAGATGCTTAGTAGAAAGTCAGATATATGAATCTGAAGTTTGGGAGAGAGGTCTGGAGACATCAGCATACAACTGGTATTAAAAGTAGATGGAATCTCTGAGAGAATATACGTAGTGGAGATAAGAGGACCAAGGACTGAGATCCCTGCCTTATAAGTAGGTATCTGTGATACAGGGGAAAAAAGCAAGTGAGGGTTTTGGAAAGGGTTCTGGAAGCCAAGACAGTCAAGTGTTGCAAACTATCCTTAGTAGATGTGTAATGAGGGGTCAGTGAAGAGTGTCAACACTTGCTTCCCTATGGCTGTTCTCTAGCAAACAGCCTGTATGGAAAACAATTTAAGGGAGTTAGATCTGCTGAGACAGTCAAAAGCTGTTCCTCATCCTGGAAGCTGGAATAGGTCTGGTCCAGAGGTCTGGCCCTCATTCTTCCAGCAGTTTCCCTCTGGTCTTAGAGCGAGGCCCTCATGAATCACTTGGTCACTTCCCTAAGCCAGGTGGCAGTGCTGACCCCCTCCCCCTCCACGGCTGAGCTGGGTGCCTCTTTGCCCAGTTCCCATAGCACCCGGTACTCCCCCACTAGAAAACTTCCTACATAGTCTGTTCACAGGTTCGAGTTTTCTAGGAGGTTAGGAACACTTTGGGTTTTTAGGAAATGTCATTTCTGCAACCCCAGTGCCACATGGTGCTCAATCTACGTGCTCAAACACTCAGCAGAAGCCCTTTCTCAAGCTAGTGTCTGGCCAAGCCTGCCCATCTGTTAAGCAGAAGCTCCAAGTCCTGTATCTCTGAAACCAAAGGTGCTGGAGTCCTTCACCCTCCGCAGCATGGTAGGGCCCTAAGAGCCCCAGGCCTTTGTTCACTGGAGAGTTGTCACACCCCAACGGAAGGGCCCTGGACACGGCCCTGAATCCAACTTCCAGCTCTCAGTAGTTTGCACTTCAGCCCCCCATCTTTAAAATGGAGCGGATACATGCTCATCCCTTAAGTCCCTCCTCAGCAGTTGTGACAGCATTCGGGGAAGTGTTTGGCAAACTGAAAACATGCCGTGTAAATCTGATTTACCACAGCGAGGAGGCTTTTCGCTGGCAGCTGATTCAGGTCATGTGACTGATCTGTGGCCCCAAGCCATGTGAGGCCTCTTTGGTTTTTCTCAAGCTACCCTGAGAGCAAGCAGGGTCTTCCTCAGGCAACAGGAACTGGGGAGCGAGGGAGGCCTGACCCAGTGGAAACTCTTAACACAGGCATCAGCTTTAACAAGTGTTTCCAGTGACTAAGAGCCACAAAAGGAGTTGTCTGAACCCTTCCTGAAAACGTGTCCCAGAATGGCTTGGCCTGCAGCGACACCTCCCCACCCACCCCACGCTGGCCCCTCTCTGACATGCCTGAGCCCCCAGGGTAGCGTCCCTCAGTAGCACACAAGAGACAACACTAGAGTTACAGCATGTACGCCATTTATTTGCATTTGCCTCCCCAGAAAACTTTTCCCAGGTCAGGGGATGAAAGAATTGAGGGGTACATATGGAAGCCAAAGGCACACCCTGAATGTGCTGTGATGGGTGAGAGACTGAAATTGACAAACTCCCATTTTGGAGGCTTGGGAAGCCTGGACCCAAGGAACATGCACTCAAACCTGCCCATCAACTGGAAGAGAACCAGGCGTTGCCCTGGCCCAGGTCTCCACTGGCTCTCACACGGGGCCCTTGCCAGACCTGGCTGTGGCACTGGTCAGGCGGCACCACTAATATAGCAGTGGCCCTGGTATCTAGCCCTAACCAAAAGGGTGAGGCCTGGCCTGGCTCCATCTGTACAAACAGAGACAAAGGTGACTGATGAGGAGATGCACAGTGCAGTCAGGGGAGAGGGCGGTGCCCATCAGCTTTAGATAATGACTGTAAAATGTAGTGTCAATCCCCCAAGAGGGTGACTGAAGGCTGTATATGATGATTCAGTAAGAAAACACAACTCTATGAGCTGAGCTGAGTTCTGAACCTAAGACAGTCTCTGCTTAAGGGGTATTTCAGTCCCTTTAGCTTGAAACTGTCCTGGAAGAGAAGGAAGAGAAATGGAAGCCTGCCCGGCTGAGATCTGGGCACTGTCACGCCTGTCCACATCTCTGTGGTTGGGTGGCGTCCCAGCCACTCCCACCCTCAGCCTGGGACAGAATGAAGAAGAATGGTGGGGTCCCAGAGGACTGTTTGGAGGCCCTCGCCCCGCCTGTCAGGCTCTGCAGGCTCCTCTTCTACCGCTTCTTCTTGGTCTCCTTCTTGGGCCTCTTGTTTGCTGAAGGAGCAGTAGCCTTGGGCTTTCTCGTCACCTCAGCACTTCTGGGCTCAGATGGTTCTGCCTCCTGTGTGGTGATAAAAACGAGACTGTTAGATGAATCAGGTCTGACACCATAAAATGAGCCCACATCTGAAAGGACTCTGCAAACTTAAGTGTGCCACAGAAACACAGGGACAGAAACCATCATTAAGGGACCCAGCGTCAGGCCGGGCACAGTGGCTCGTGCCTGTAAGCTTCAGCCTATGATGCGCCCGGGGCTAGGGGTCGCGATTCGAGTCCCGCCTGGGGCCCATAGTGAGACCTAGTTCCAAAAAAATAGCTGGGTGTGGTGGCACGCACCTGTAATCCCAGCCACCTGGGAAGCTGAGGCTGGGGATTGCTTGAGTCTGGGGTACCCTGGGCAATGAGAGCCTGCGGTTCCACGGGCAAAAATAGCGAGACCTAGTCTCAAAAAAAAAAAAAGGACCCAGCATCCACAGGGACACAGGACTCTATCCAGGGCAGGGAATTCTCTGTGAGAATAAGGGAGGCTCCAAGGGGGAGGTAGCAGCCTGAAGTCTTACAAGCCTGGGTGGAACTGGGGACAGCCACATTCTAGCCAAGTGACCTGGTGGGCACTGGGCACTTCCTCTTCCTATGTCTTCGCCTATCCAGCTGTGAAATGGAAATGCCTCTGCAGGCCTCATGTGAGGAGGGACGCATGCACGGAAGCACGGGTAAGTTTGGTGGCACCCAGTGCTAGCCTGTTGCCATAAGCTCAGGGCCTGGTAGAATTCTGCAAGGAGCTGGCTGCGGGCAGTGCTGCCATCTCGCACGCTCCACCTGGCCCTGCTGTTTTCCTCCTCCCACGTCACCCACAGAATCCCAGGGCTGGGAGGGGTGGAGAGTCCCCAACAGCAGGTGTGAGGCCTGGCAGAGGTGTTCCGCGGGGAGGGCAGAGGACAGCCTCAGGGCAGAACTCCAGCCTCTGCCTACCTCTGGGGCGGCTCTTTATCAGCTGTGTACATTGTGATTTGCTCCTCCTAAGATTCCACTTAATACTGCTAAAGAAATGGATGCCAGGGAAAGGCTGTGCTCTGCCCCAGCTACTCAGGTTCACGTCAGAGGAGAATCTGGAGAGGACTCCATCCTGTGTAGTGACCCCTCCTCCTAGGGCGGTAAGTCAGTGTGTCACGGCCAGACAGCAAGGCCCATGGCCCAGAGAACACCAACCAGGCAGATTTCACTTGGCCCGCAGTGCTTATTTTTAAGAATCCGCGCCAATCCAGAGATTTCACATTCAATCAGAGTTCTGAGCTTTTCTTGAAAACCTTAAACATCTGGTGACACTGGTCCCACATCCCTCCATGGAAGACAAGGGCTGATGGTGGCTGCCCCAACATGGGTGGAAAAATGTTAGTTGACACTTGTGCTTTCTTATTTAAAATAGGGAAACAAGTACATTGAAGCTTCTTGGAGGGAGCACACTCTTCCTGGAAGAAAACGATATGTCTCCATGTTTAAATGGCCAACTCCCAGTTCCAGCTTGCTTTTGTTTCTATCCTTCCCTGTTTGCTCACAGAAGAGGGCTAGACCATGGCTGGGAAGGGAGATTGGACAGAGGCCCAGTTCAGGGGCCTGTCAGCTTCCTTATATCATCTCCTCTCTTCCCTGCTGCCTACCAGATATAAAGCCAGACAGCCATGGCTGATCTCCCCAAGATATGAAGGGGCCCGGCTGCTGCTGGCCAGGCCTCTGATTGCACTCCAGCCCCCTCCCCCCTTTGTATTGATACTATTTGTGTAACTTGGAAAAGAAAAGAAAAAAGTCAGCCCATTAGAAAAACAAACAAACAAAACAATACCTCAGAGAAGTCAGTGTGTTAAGAGCACAGGCCGAGGACTGTAGAGCCCAGCAGGAAGGCTACTGTTTATGGCAAACCCCACATCCCCAATGCCTTTGGCAACCCCACAGGGAGTCCACTGGGGAGCAAAAAAAAAAAAAAAAAACCATCCCAGTGGAGTCCCTGTGAGGCCAGCAGGAATCAAAAGGTTCCTGAGTACCTGCAGTAAATAAACCCTGATTAGGTAAATGGTTCACTGATAGGGCTTTCAGGTTCTCCAGGTGAAAGTGGGTAAAAAGACTTTCTGACTTGACTTAACTGGATAGCGCTATCTTCCTGCTTCTCTCTACAAAGCAGGCTACACACTCTTCATTAGCATTTTCACTGATCACCTTTACCATTGATATGCAAAAGCCAGCCAACTGCTCTCTGCTTTCAGCTCCAAAAACTGCAGAAAAGAAAAACTTTAAAACACAGTTTA
>PVHY01030775.1:0-13162 GCA_004024945.1 Uropsilus gracilis
GCGCGCCTGCCATCCCAGCTACCTGGGAAGCTGAGGCTGGGGATGGCTTGAGTCTGTGGTCCCACGGGCAACGAGAGCCTGCGGTTCCACAGGCAAAAATAGCAAGACCTAGTCTCAAAAAAAAAAAAAAAAAAACCATGTCCTTTAAGCTAGGCACGGTGGTTCGTGCCTGTAAGCTTCAGCCTATGAAGTGGCTGGGACTAGGGATCATGGTTAGAGTCCCACTCGGGGCAACACAGCAAAACCTAGTCCCAAAAAATAGCTGGGCGTGGTGGCGCGTGCCTGTAATCCCAGCTACCTGGAAAGCTGAGGCTGGGGATTACTTGAGTCTGTGGTACCACAGGCAATGTGAGCCTGAGTTCCACGGGCAAAAATAGCAAGACCTAGTCTCAAAAAAAAAAAAAAAAACAACAAAAAACATGTCATTTAAAAATGTTACATTCCAAAGGGAAGTTACTGCTATGCTGTTGAACAGCAAAAGGTTGCAAAACAGTAGAAACCTAATTCTGCTAGAAATAAATTAATGCTAACTTATTGGCCGGGCATAGTGGTGCATGCCTGTAGGTGGCAGCCTAGGAAGCCACGGCTGGGGCCAGATATCACGGTTTGAGTCCTGCTGGGGGAACGTAGTAAGACCTAGTCCCAAAATAATAGCTGGGCATGGTGGCATGCGCCTGTCATCCCAGCTACCTGGGAAGCTGAGGCTGGGGATTGCTTAAATCCATGGTACCCCTGGCAACGTGAGCCTGCAGTTCTACAGGTAAAAATAGCGAGACCTAGTCTCCAAAAAGAAAACATGCTAACTTATTAATAGGATGGTGAGATTACAGGTGAACCGATTATTTTCTGCGTTTCCTACAATGAATATACTCTCACTATTTTGAAAAGTTAAAAAAAAAAATGATTGTATTTTATGGCTATTTTAAAATGTTAGTATGTTTTCACTGTCTTCATTTAAAATGCCTGTCTTGCTAAATGCAGAATGATTTCATCTCAACTTCACAATCCTGGTTTGTTACTTTCTCTTGCCCCTATTTCCACTGTATCTTTCCAATTCAGAGAAGCGTGTGCGAACGTGTGAAGAGAGAATGCAGAATGCGACAAGCACACACAACACCTGCAGCAGCAACGCATCCACTTCCCTGGGGACATGCACTCCGCCCTCTAAAGGAGCTCTGCAAGCGCTGGCACACATCAGTACCAAGGAAAATACGCGGTCTGATTCTATGCAGGTCTCAGGGAAGACCATATCCTCTTCATTTGATACAGCAAAGGTTTCTTGCAATCTTAATTTTACTAAACAGTCTTTATAGCCAACTGTTGAAGACCATCAGAGGGAAGCGCCACCATTCTCCTCAAGGAGAGGTCCTGATGGTATCATTACAATTTACAAGGCTCCTTTAAAGAACAGAACAAAATATCACTTGAATCACACAATTCCTTGAATGAAGCAACCCTTCACCTTCAGATATTCCTTCCAGATTATCACTGCAGAGGGAAAAGCGCAAGGTTTTATCAGGTTTACCGTGGAGCTTGTTTTCATCAACTGGGACATCGCCTTGTCCTCCATCTGAAAGTTGCATGTTTAGGATCTGAAAAACAAAACGTCATTTTTTACAGCTGAAACCTTACTGATAAGATCCATCAAAAAGATTCTGAAGCAGGCCTTAACTACTCCAGGGACAAAAGCTTATCAGTATGAAAAGAAAAAAAGACAAAAAAAGAACACTTGACCTATGTCTCCTCATCATCCCACAAGATCAGACCCTGGAGGAACAGTGGGTAGGGCTGCAAAAAGCGGATGGATTTCTGGGAGTCGTTAGTGAGTCCTTCTTATTTTGCCACGCGCCTATTAGACAGCTGTGGAGAAACTGTTACACTCACCTAAGTTTCAGCTTCCTCAACTATAAAGTAGTAAAAGGTCCAATATGTATATCACAGAATTGTTGAGGATTAAATAAAAGATGCAAGCCAGGCATAGTGGTGCACACCTGTAATCCCAGCTACCTAGGAGGTTGACGCTAGGAATCACTTGAGTCCACGGGTTCAAGACAAGCCCGGGAAACATAGGGAGACCTAGTCTCTAAAATAAGTAAATAAATAAATAAACAAACAAACAAATAAATGGTGCACATAAACCACGTGGTATGGTAAAATGACATATTAAACTTGCAGCACATTTTTTTCAATTTACTAATTCAAACAGGAGGAAAACATGAACACACATTATCTTAGTCACCAGTATTCAGTCTACGCTGAGCTTCCATTCTATCACCATGCACAATCACAAAAGTCCACATTGCCAGCTGAAGTGTGACTTCACACTATATCCAGTTTAGAGTGACAGCCTTTTTAAAACATTGCTTTCTATTTCTTAGATGATTTCCATATAACATAATTACTTCTCATTCCCTTAGATCTCATAACTCAGTTTTGCGTGCATATTTCCAACTTAATGAAGAACTGACTGCTCTGCTAAAAGTCACACAGAATGTTTTAAGAATACGTGGAAAGCCGGGCACATGCCTGTAAGCTTCAGCCTATGAAGCGGCTAGGGGCTAGGGGTCACGGTTCGAGTCCCACTTGGGGCAACACAGCAAGACCTACTCCCAAAAAATAGCTGAGCATGATGACGCGCGCCTGTAATCCCAGCTACCTGGGAAGCTGAGGCTGGGGAATGCTTGAGTCTGTGGTACCCTGGGCAACATGAGCCTGCGGTCCCATGGGAAAAATAGCGAGACCTAGTCTCAAAAAAAAAAAAGAAAAAAAGACACGTGAAACTTGAACTTACATCTGTTGGCTTTCTAGGCTACTGCTGGAATATGAAAAGAAGAACAGTACCTTCATTTGAAAAGAATTTTTTAGGTGCTGTTTTAGCCTTTCATTTAAATGAGTAAACTGAAGTCTTTTTTTAATGGCTATTATGTTTATACATGTGATGCTTAAAAGTAATTTAAAAATAGCTGTTTTCCCTGGACGTAAAGGGAAGATACAGAAATTCTTTGTTTTGTATTTTATGGTAACTGGACCTTTTAATTCATCATAGTAAGCAAAGTGCAATAAATCTTCAGGGAAAATTCATTTAAAGGCCTGCCTAAGAAAACAAAAGAATCATAACACAATGAAGATATTTCCCCCAAATTATACTCAAGAGCAAGCAATTCTGTGTTTCCACAGAGAAGACTAATGTTCAAACTAGTCACACTGGGATACAAAATACTAAAATCAAATATCACACCTCTAAAGTAGCAAACTTATACACTCTAGACGAAAATCACAGTATTTCAGAGCTAAAGGAATTTTGAGTTTGTTTAGCCCAGTGGTTCTGAACTGGAAACTGAAATCCTTCCAGAGGCCATCTGGGAGTAATAAGGGTTGTTACAATGATTGGCAGCTTCTACTGATGTTGGTGACAAGAGGGTGGCATAGGAAAGAAAAATGTTCTACAACACACGGCACAACCCCCCAAACTGAAGTTATCTTACGCATAATTCCAACACCACCTCCACTCAGAAACACTGACGTAGTCCTACCCCTTACCTAAGTGAGAAAGCATAACTAAGCCTAAGAAAAACATACATCATTTTTTTCATTAAACTGGAAAGTTAGGCTACTGATCAAGATTTTTTTTGATCAAGATTTTTTTTAAGATGTTTAAAGCTATAAATTTTCCTCTTAACATTTAATTTCACCTGTATGCTTTGGCAAGTTGTGTCTTCATTTCTATTCCTCTCAAAATATTTTATTAGTTACCTTGGCATCATCATTAAAAGTGGTGTTAGGCCAGGCATGGTGGCACGTGCCTGTAAGTGGCAGCCTAGGAAGCCGCAGCGGGGATCGGGGATTGCAGTTCAAGTTTCGCCCAGGGCAACATAGTGAGACCTAGTTCCAAAAGAATATAGTTGGGTGTGGTGGAGCGTGCCTGAATCCCAGCTACCTGGGAAGCTGAGACGGGGGACTGCTTGAGTCTGTGGTACCGCGGGCAACATGAGCCTGTGGTTCCACAGGCAAAAATGGCAAGACCTAGTCTCAAACAAACAAACAAACAAACAAACAAACAAAAGAGTGGGTTGTCTAACTTCCACCTATTTGTGAATTTTTCAGAAATTCTCCTGTTACTAATTTCTGGTTCCATTTCATTGAAGTCAGAGAATACACTTTGCATAATTTTAGTCTTTTTATATTTACTGAGACTTGTTATGTGGCCTAACATATTAAATATTCCATGTGCACATGAGAAAAATGTGCATCCTTAGTGTGTAAAGGATTGAGGATTGTTCTGTGTCTGTTGGGTTTAGCTGGCTTATACTGTTCAAGTCTTTCATTTCCTTAATGCTATCAAGTTGTTGTACATTTTACTGAGAGAGTATTCAAGTCTTCAGCTATTATTATAGAGTTGTCTATTTCTCCCTTCAACTCTGTCAGTTTTTGCTTCATCTATTCTGGGGCCATTGCTATATACATGTGTCTAACTTATATTTACTCTTAAACATATAATAATAATGTCTCTTCTAATAATTTTTCACTTACTGTCTATTTTTTTGGACAATAACGTACTTGCCCTAAGCTTCTTTTGATTATTTTACATGAAAGAGCTTTTTCTGTTCTTTATACCTCTGGATTTAAAGTCTATTGCAAATAGATACAATCTTCATTTCAGAATTATTCCTTAATAAAACTGGGCTCCGGGAGGGGCAAGCTGTCATACTAACAAGGTTCTCTTATGAAGATTCAGGAGTTTTTTCCTCATTAAGCATTTCCCGCATTTCTCTGTACGTTTATAACATTCCAGAGTTCCTAAGAAGTTGATCCCGGTAGTTTTTCCCAGGTTACTGATTTTTGTTTGTGTCTGGAAGAATAAAATTTTGGTATCTGATAGTCTTCGTTCCTAGCTCACATGCCACACAGTTCCGAACACAGCTTTATCATTACCTATCAATCACTATCACTGGCTGCTTCTGCCCAGGCCAGAGATAGTCTTTCTTAAATATAATAGCTTCTTTTTCCATCAATGAGAGGAGGCGCCTACCTTTAGATAATCAAGATTTCCTCTTTCCTTTGCCTCTATCCTATATTCTTTACAAATATCTTAAAATTCATCGCAAAATCCCCAAATCCTATTTTTTCAAAACATTTTACTTTAGTTCTCTTTCTAGTAATTTCTTGCTTCTTTCCTAATCAGGAGGAAAAATGCAAGGCATCTCTAAAGAACATCTCGCACTTTAAAGCAGAAATGCCACTAGTGTATCATTAGAAAGAAACACAAAACATTTGCAACAGGTCAGTGGAAAAGTCTCTTCCATTTCCATACCACAATACACAGACTTTCTGTGTCAATTATTATTAGGAAAACTCCTTTCAGTGCAGGCCTGAACACCAATTTCAGAGTCACAGATTTACTATCAGGACTCTAGAACACGAGTGTTTAGCATTTAGTGGTGTGTCACAGTAGGCTCTACCAAAGATAAAATCATTCATTAACCTCATAATGTTGATGGCTTTAAGTGAAATATAACAATACAGTCATACCTCATTTTCTGACATCATGCCTGGAGTAAGCTGGGGACCTGTCCCTAATGAAATGACCAATACTTCCTCTGGCTGTACTTCCTGGATGGTTTCTTGGGAAGATCCATCATGGTCCATGTGTAAATCCATTAGCACATTGGTGCGGCTTCTGCTTCGAGTTGCTAATTAAAAATTTCAAGTAAGATAATTTATAGAAAAAGACAAAATGAAGGAAATGGTACATTAAATACAAAAATGTATCTTCTATTAATGTAGAACATTTGCACATGCACAAAAAAATGGTGAAAAAAATGGATAAATATTAGATCGTCCCAGTTATTCCTCTAGTGACTGATAATGAAGTCCCCTTCAAAACTAGTAAGAAACAATAATCCCTGTTTACTGATGGGGAATGACACAGATGAACACATTTGCAGAACAGCAAATATATCAATTTAAGACATGGGATGACAAGAAAGGCACTACCCTAGTTCTTATCTTTTCGAGATAACTTCCTACTATTTCTCTTTGAAGTGGTTTGCATGCCAAATATCTCTTACAATAATAATCGAAACTTTCAAAATGATTATTCCTGAAAAAAGATTAACCTCTTTTCAAAGAAGCAGGAGAGAAGATTTTCTTTTGTCGGAATGATGTCAGAACTTTCTGTTTTATGGAGGCATCCTAAATTAAAGGGTCTAATTATTTGGGGGTATTTTATTCCTACCTACTAGGCATAAGGAAAAAAAGTACAAGGAATACTTTTTCTAAAATCTTCTTATGAGCCATTCAAGAGCATTTAGACATGGAAAACTTTAGATAGTGTGTGACAATTTGTAAGTTTTAGTTTTCTGGGCTAAGTTTCAATTTTCTTTCAGAGGGCAACAAAATTCAATTCAACCAGAATTCTAAAAAATTCTTTTTCAGTGAAAAATAATAAAAAATACAAATATAAAATAAAACATTCTATAGTAAATTGAGGCTTTCAAGTTCCCTTTGAGTAAAGTCAACCTTCTTAAATATAGAAATATAGGGCCGGGCACGGTGGCTCGTAAGCTTCAGGCTATGAAGCGGCTGGGGCTAGGGATCACAGTTCGAGTCCTGCCTGGGGCCCGTAGTGAGACCTAGTTCCAAAAAAAAATAGCTGGGTGTGGTGGCCTATGCCTGTAATCCCAGCTACCTGGGAAGCTTGAGTCTGTGGTACCCCAGGCAACGAGAGCCTGCGGTTCCACGGCCAAAAATAGCGAGACCTAGTCTCAAAAAAAAAAAAAAGAAATATAACCAATCATATCTGATCACAGTGCTGTAGATTAGTCATTAATCACTTTTACTTTCAAAATCCAGAGTATACAGCAACTTCTGAAAGACTGAAATAGGGCCACTTAAACCTTTAGCTGAAAACTTAGTCTGTCTTCACTATCTTCTACTGAATTCTGAACTTAAATTCACCTTCATGAATAATACCATGAGCCTCAAATAAGACTTCAAAATTTATGAAAATGTAAGTAATCAAAATTCATGTAGCAACTTACATAAAGGAAAAGCATCATGCACATAGAGTATACTTTTATTATCTATTTCTTAAATAAAAGCTATATAAAAAAGGAACAGCCTATTACCCACCAAATGGGGTTACTAGAGTAATATGAGCGGTTAGATTGGTGGCTGAGGAATCCCAGGCAGTGATGGCTGCTAACTGTTGTCCTGGGTTGCAAAAGCAATAAACAGAAAGAAAATCAACCCTGTGAATAATGAACACATTTCAAAAAATATAAAATAAATGCAATGACCAGTTCACATGATTACACAAGATAATGCTGGGCTAACATCTGAAATTTACTTTCCATTAAACCCAAATTTAAGGATACTTTTTAGAGGACAAGAAATGAAAGATTAGTGTACAGGAGTGAATAGTAAAGGGAAAAAAAATCTCTTTACTAAAAATCATGTATTTCTTAACAAAGTGAAAGTAGTCTATAATATTAAAAATGACTGAATAAAACACTTCTATTTTGAAATTGGTATTTTGCAATGAAATTGGTATTTTGCATCTTCTTAAAGAAGATGGTGCCACATTCCAGTTAAATTGTTTCATTCCATACTGCTCTAAATGGAAGGTATATGAATTTTAAGAAATTGATTGTTTTTAACAAATCAGCTCATGGAAGTTTAAATATAAAACCCTACTTTTTTTTTTTTTTTTTTTTTGAGACTAGGTCTCGCTACTTTTGCCCATGGAACCTCAGGCTCACGTTGCCCGGGGTACCACAGACTCAAGCCATCCCCAGCCTCAGCTTCCCAGGTAGCTGGGATTACAGGCACGCGCCACCACGCCCAGCTATTTTTTTGGGACTAGGTCTCGACTCAAACTGCGATCCCTGGCCCCGGCCATGGCTTCCTGGGCTGCCACCTACAGGCATGCGCCACCATGCCCGGCCCATGAAACCCTACTCTTCAACATGTGCAAAATATAAACTACTCATAAACTGTTGCCAAGCTCCTCCTTATGAGCATTATAGTACAGGCACTAAAATACTCTGTCCCCTCAGTCTGAACACTCCTTTTCTTGCTTACTCTGACTAATCACGCTGATCTCTCAAAAGAAAGTACAAGTATCATTTGTCCCAAGATCCTCTCCGCTACACCATCTACCAACCAGCTAATTAAGATGTCCCCATACCCTTCCAACTGTCTCTCTCCATCAGACACTGCTCTCCTCATTCTCCCCAAATAGACTGTCAGCAGCATTAGTGAAAGGGCTAAGTGTGTCTACATCCCCAGTGTCTAACATGATGTCTCTCACCTGGAAGATAGTTATTATACTAACTCTCACAGGCTTTTTGTGTGGGTTAGATGAAACAACATTAAGTGTCTGATACATGATATATGTTGAATATGTGTTGTGTGTTAACTAGGCAAATAAGGCTTCATTAAACCCAATTCTTAAATAAATGATAAACCTGGTAAAATAATTATTTCCTTTGTTTGTAAAGACTAATTATAAGTAGTGAAAAAGATGTACATACTTTTCACTTTATAGAAGATGGAAATTTCTAAAATATTACTATCCATTATAGCTTCATAAAAAGGTTACAACTACATAGTCCAAAGGATAACAACTTGATATAGATGACATTTTCAAAATTTTCCCCCAAAAGACACTTAAGTATAAACAAAGAATAACATAGGAGGCATCATTTCATTTAACCATGAAAAGCGTGTGTCTAGATAAAAGACACTAGTAAACCTTGACTAATTTGGTGATTTTAAAAACTGAATTAAAGAAATAAAAAGGTTTTTTTCCAAATTATTTAAAATTATTTCAAAACACGGAGCAATGACAAAAGTTAACAAACATTAAAGTTAAGGAACAGTCCAAATAAAAGAAATTTTCTTCACCTATAGGTAGTCGATTCTTTTTGTTTGCTGGAGTAGTTGCTGGAGACAGCTGGGGAGTACTGTAGGGGGTCATTTCCAAACTACTGCTTTTTCCTGGCTTAGGCTGAGGTAAGTTTGCCAATAAATTGTCAAGAGCCATTCGATCTTCTCTCAGCTGATCTCCAGACATCACACTCTTCATAAAATTCACCTAGCAAAAGTAAAAGGCTATTAGCTCATGAAAACAATTTTTCAGACTTCTATATAGTCTCACACAATGTACTCATTTATGACTCTGCCCATGCTTAGTTCAATGACTTTTGAGAAAATCCTCTTAAGAAATAAAGCCATTACCAGAGTAATAAGCTGACTGTAAGTTACGTAAACCACAGTTCTGCTCAACCCTTCCAGAAGATTAACTGAGGACATTGGTGGAGTCTCCACAGCACGGCCACCAATCACAACATCCAGGAAAGCAGCAACACAGCTCTGTTGAGACAAGGAGATCACAGTGAGAATCTCCTTCCCTGTGAAGGGAGCAAAATTTCTGACTAAAGTGAACAGGCAAGAAAAACATTCTAGGAAATTATATTAAACTCAGCATTTAAGAAAACTAAAACTCTTATGAACTGATCATCTCCACTAATAATCTGGTAAGCAAACCAAAGCAGAAGAGTGCACAATAGCTTACCATCGGAGGAAGTGGAGGGAGGAGGTGGGTTAGTGGGAGACAGACACAGAAGTTTGCTATACACAAATCTATTTTTTTTTTTTTTGAGACCAGGTCTCGCTATTTTTTGCCTGTGGAACCGCAGGCTCTCGTTGCCCGGGGTACCACGGACTCAAGCGATCCCCAGCCTCAGCTTCCCAGGTAGCTGGGATGACAGGCGCGCACCACCACGCCCAGCTATTTTTTGGAACTAGGTCTCGCTACGGGCCCCAGGCGGGACTCGAACTGCGATCCCTAGCCCCGGCCACTTCATAGGCTGAAGCTTACAGGCACGAGCCACCGTGCCCGGCCATATACACAAATCTATATACACATCTACAATCTCTCAGAGGAGAATAAAGGCCCTGGACACATTAGTCACCTGGGTGAGACCTGAAACGAGCATGATCGGAACCATAAGAGACAAAACTGAAAAATTCAACTACAAAGACGACCTACCACAGAGCTACACTTACAAGGTTTCAGGGGGTCAGGGAACCAACCCCTGATGCAGTGATGCATTCAACACCAACAAAGCAACCCCCTACCACAAAGGGCGAGAAAAGTCACAGAGATGGGGCTGAGGCCCCACTAAGAACTGCAAACCAGGGGAGTGGAGATGGATCAACCACCCACCAGAGTTTGTCCCCACCAGGGGACCTCTCTACCACAAAAGAGTGGGAGTTGTGAGCCCAACCCCAGTCCCCAAAACAAGGTCTGGAAGCAGCAAATGGAACAAATGTCAGAACAGAGGAGATAGCCAACATGAACAAGGAGGCATGAAACCCAACCCTGTGCTCACACAGGTCTGGGGAAAAAGAGACAAGCACCTCCAGCAAAACAAGTGCTACAACCAAGTTGGAGTTAGGATAGCAGCACCACACAACCCAATGACAAGAGGGTCCAGACTCAAACTAGTTACCCGTGTAAAGTCACCCCTGGAAATCTAAGGAGAAAAAAAAAAAAAAAAAAAGACAGTGCACCAGAAAAGAAAGACAATGGGTCAAACACTGAACAATGACTTGCAGGGAAAGGAAGGTGGGAGCCACCAGAGAGGGGTAGGGGAGAAAGGATGGGTCCTAACTATACAAATAAGACCAGGATTGTATGCAGAACACAAAACAAAACAAACGAGCAAAAAAGAACCTCTCAGGGAGAAAATGGAGGCTACAGATGAGAAGTGAAGGGAAAATTTCACTGTATAACTTTTCATTTTTAAACTAGGTTAAATGTACAACTTACTCAAAATATGATTGAAATTTTATTTAATTATACTAACTGACCACTGCCATAATGTTATCTTTAAAAATACACTTAATATTACACAATTTTACTCATATACCCACAGGTTTATAATCAAATTTTTCAATCAAATAATCTTAATAGCACTCTGATTCTCATTACAATGGCATCTCCTTAGCACCTCCGTAAGTGAGAATTAGTGATCTTCAGTGACAACTTTTAAATACTGCTGATCCAACATGACAGCTCTACAGTTAGATCAAGGGTAATTGAAAAGAATAATTACATATCATCTGAAGACAAAACTTCATAAGAGAAACAGGTTTCCTGATACACTGTCAGATTTCTGTATACAGTATTCCACAGGGTGCAGTCTTCCTTCTTACCTTGTCAAATTTTCCAAGGCTGCTCTTTGTCCGAGGATCTCCCTCTTCAGAGCCGGTCATTGCCAACTGCTGCAACAGGCGGCCGACCTGCAACCCAAAGCAGCGTAGGGAGAGGTGGGCCACAAGTGCTCACAGAGCCCTGTCTACACAAGTACCTCCTATTCTGAAACTCCACTTCACGATAATGGTCACACCACCTGAACAGGCATGTCAAATAGGGTCCCAAATAAAAAGTGCAACTTGTCTACATCAGCTTTTACTATAGAGCTTAAGAAAGCAGAAAATGTTGCTTTACTTTCTCTAATACATATTCCACTGACACCTGAAAAGTATAATGCCACTACGATTTTGTGAAAATTAACTCATCTAAATTTTTCCAGGTTATGAAAATCATAGATTTATAGATTTTCTCTCTATAATGTATAAAGTACTGAAGGTAGATTTTTCTTTCTAGATATAGAAACAATTCCTCCACAACACATGTTGCTTAGAAAATGAGTATTAATTCACAGAGCAAGTTTCTTATTGCCAAAAACAAACTGTTAATCCACTTTCTTTAAAGAGACTTTGCTGGAAGGCAATATAGAGCATCTGGGAAAATCTATCTTTCTACTCACTATAAAAATATGCGATTCAATCTCTATTGGAATGACAGAAATAACACCTACAACTGTATTATCATAATAATAAATTTAGTGTTTCATTCATAGATGATAAAAACTGAAACTTTTATTACAGGAATTCCTATAAAGGTAGTTGCTAAATAAATATCCCAGCATACAGACCTGATCATGGGAGAAAAGCTTACCATTAAAAAATAAAAACTTCCTGGAGACTTATATCCTTTTCCAAGTAAACCTAATCTCTAATTCACAGTATTCCTGGGGGCTAAGATATGATCTGAAAGTTCCCTTAAGAAAGAATAAGATGAAGCTGGACATGGTGGTGCATGCCTGTAAGCGACAGCTTATGTGGTGCATGCCTGTGATCCTAGCTACCTGGGAAATAGGCTGGGGATTGCTTGAGTCCATGATACCACTGGCAACATGAGCCTGCGGTTCCATGGGCAAAAATAGCAAGACCTATTCTCAGAAAAAAAAAAAAAAAGAAGATATTTAATTTAGATAATTAGGGGGGAAGTATGAATGTAGCTCTGAAAACCTTTTCTAACATTCATAGGTCCAGAAGGGTTTCAAATTCAGAATTTAGAGATTTTAGAAATGTTATTGTCTTTGTGTAACAAATCCAGCATTCAAGGAAGGCATCCTGTAATCAAACACATTAACATTTCTGCAGCAAGACATGTATATTCATTAACACTAAATAGAATGCCTAATATCTATAAATAGCCTCATGTTAGCTGAGATTAGGTTTTACTACCAAATGAAACATAAAACACTCTGAATTTTCCATCCTTCTGGATTTTGAAATTTTAGAAAAGAAATGGACTAAAGCTAGAAAACTGAATCGATCAGACATTCAAGTGTGTGAGGATTCTATTCAAAAACACAAAATGCTTTAGGACTACAAGGCTTTAAAATCCCAGTATGATTGTTTTCATTTATAAGGAGTAAATACTTAGGACAGTTTGAGGAAGAATGGTAAGAACATAAGAATACTGTTACCAGAAGACATTAATTCAAAAGGACACATGTACACGCATGTTCGTTGCAGCCCTGTTTACAGTTGCAAAGAATTGGAAACAAACCAAATGCCCCCAAACGGATGATTGGCTAAAAAAAATGTGGTACATATACACAATGGAATACTACGCATCCATCAAGGAGGACAAACACATGTCATTTGCAGCAACCTGGATGGAACTAGAAAGACTCATATTGGCAGAAATAAGCCAAAAAGAAAAAGAGAAGTACAGGATGGTCTCACTTATATGATGGATATAGGGAAAATCAAACAAAAAAATAAAAAAATGAAAACA
>PVHY01030776.1:0-13158 GCA_004024945.1 Uropsilus gracilis
CAATGGGATGTTGCCATGCAAAGGGAAGACCCGGAGAGTCAACTTTCCAGTTGAATCAGCAGTGACTGGAAGAATTGTGGGTTGAACTAAGGCTTCCTGAATCCAGAATGCTTGGTCTCACCACTCCTAGAAGCAGAAAAGTCAAAGGCTACATTTTTATCTTTCATTAAAGAGACCTCACACTCCACTTGATTTCTTTAGAGAAACTCCGTCTGCTAAAAATCTTACCTATCTTTGATAACAGAGAGCCAAAAGTGTGTTTTACATCCAGAGGAGGATGACCAACAGTCCCTCTTCTTTGGTGGCACATTTATAAGCATGTGTAAGACAGGAAATGGGTACCCTCCACCCCTGCCCTGGGGTGTCTGCTGACAGAACAAAGAGCAGGGTTCTGCGCCCAGCCAGCATGCAAAGCCTGCCGTGCAATGGCTGCCTGATGGTGTGAAATGGATTCAAGTCCCAGTTCCATCTGGTTTGTGTATCGGGAACGAGCTGTTAAAGTGTCAGGACTTAACTTCCCTGGATCTGAGGAAGCCTCATGAGGTTTTATTGAGCAGTTAAGATGGGTGTAAACCTCACTGATGGGACCAGCTTCCCCCAGAGGAGCTAAAAGACAGGCAGGGTACACAGGATGGTGGGGCCCAAGGCCAGACATAAAAGGATGAACTCCCCCAAATCCTAGGGCTGTGGACTTGGAATCAGACACCACTGGTACCATGAGTACCAGCTCGTTCTCTTTCTCAGTCCCTCCTCTGGGACGTGGGGTCTCGTCTGAAGTTGTTTGGATAGAAGGAGGATGACCATGGTAATAGGGGCTGCCTGCAGGCGTGATGGGCCGAGTTCCTCTCCATTTCTTTCTCTGGAGGCTCCAGAAAGAAACCTCACCCTGCATGTCTGTTCTCTCTTCTTCACGCTCAGAACAAGGCAGTACTTCCACACACAGGCTAGAGGATCCCCAGAATGACATGCAGCTGCTTTGGGTCCTCTGTTTTTCTCAGCTTCTGAAGCTCCGTCAGCCTTGGAAAGAATCTAAGAGCCTGGCTCCAGGCAGGGGCTTGGTGATTTTAAAAGCAATTCACAAATTTCTTTGACAGACCTCAGAACAGAAGATGGAGTCGAAGTCCCACCTCCCTGACAATGGCCAACCTAGCCGTAGCCTCTGACTGAGTGAGGCTGGTGGCTTGGCGTTCACCAGGCTTCTTGCTCCAAAAGAGCAGGGAGGGGAAATTTGCAAATTTTCAGGACATCCACACAGAGCTTTTTTAAAAATGTTTGACTTTTTTCATTATTGTTATTATTGTTATTATTATTATTATTATTATTTTGATTACACACAGAGCTTTGAGAGGGTAGAAAGAGGAAGTGCTGATGACACGGACAGGGTCCAGGTTCCCCAAGGAAGGGATGGTAGTGGGAATGGGTAGGAAGAAGAAGAGTCAATGGTATGCTTGGGGGTTGATGTGCCTGTTCCAGGTAAGGGGAATGATGAGGTTTGGGGCCTGAGGTGGGAGGGAGGATTTAACGAAGGTGATGTGGCCGGGAGGGCGGTTCTGGTGGTTTTCTGGGAAGCAGGAGAGGAGCCCAGGATTGGACCACACGGGGTAGATTTCAAGCCATCCAGATTTTATTCCAACAGCCGTGGGGGGCGTGTCTGTGTTTCGACCCATTTTAGTAACACCGCTTACCATCAAAGGGTCATTCAGGTGGGGGCCGAAGGGGCAGCTGCTGGAAGTCACCCTGAGACTGTTTGAGGGTGAAACCTTGTCCATTCCTCCCGCCTGGGTTCATCTGCTTTGCTCTTTGCCTCTCTTACCAAACCCTCTTCTTGCAGACTTGCGCTCATGCCCCGGAAGTCGGCCGCCTCTGCTCTGCTCCTACAGCCCACGGCCACTTCAGCACAGTTCTCGGGGAGGGGTCCCCGGGCAGACAAGTGTGGAGGCCTCTGCGCGGGAGTCTCGATGCTCCGTCAGCTGCGTGGAGTGGCTGGAGGCCCAGCTGGGACCTGCAGCTCCTTGGCGGGAGGGGCCGCACACGGTCCACTAGCACAGGACTGAGACGTTCAACCTGACCTTCACCTCCCAGCCAGTGGGATCAGCACTCCTATGTCTGGGGCCAGGCACCCAAACCCTGGGACCAGCCCCTCCCCCAAACCCTCCAGCAGCCTCTTCTCCAACGGCCGGAGAGGACGTGGAGGAGGGAAGCAATCCCGCCAGCAGTGGGATGTGGAATGTGCAGCCCTGGTGGAAAACTACCCGGATTTACCTTAATAAACGGAAACTGGAAATTCCCTACCACCCAGCGAGCCCACTTTGGAGCGTCTATCCCAAGACCACAAATCCACCGGAACTACAACTCCAACAGCCGCCTGGCCTCAACGTCACTGCAGCATCACTACAACAGCGACGACGGGAAATAGCCAGGTCTGGGCCCTAGCTGCACATCCGGGCACCGACCCGCCATCAGAAAGACGCAGCAACCGGGAAGAAGTACAGTGACCCGGAAGACGTTTAGTGACCCGGAAGCTGTACAGTGACCCGGAAGCAGTTCAAAGGAAGGGCCTGCAATTAAACTGCCCAGGGTGACAAAGACCCACCTTAGAAATTTGCATAGCAGATGATGCGACAAAGCAAAATGTTTCTAAAAATGGGTGGACACTGAGAAATGCCGAGAGGTTTCTGAGGTGGTAAGGGAGGCAGAGGGAGAGAGGACCCAAGGGGCATAAGAGATGGTTGGCAAGAAAACATGTGGTACCTTGTGCTTGTTTTCTTGCCAACCATCTCTTACTCAGTGAGTCTCCGTCGTTTGCAGGACATACTCAGAGACAAGCACGAGGTCTTGGGGTCCTATACCTCTTGTGCCTTGCACCCAGGATGCCAGCTGCAGCACCCCTCCCCGACCCCTGCCAGCCCTTTACCCTGCTGCTCCTGCCCTGCGTGCAGGATCTGCTTGGCCCATAAACAAACAAACAAACAAACAAACACGGGCTAGAGCAAGTGCCCATTTCCCTCCCAAGCTCGCCCCTGCACCCCCTGCAGACCCCAAGCTTCTGTCCCTTCTTGCATCCCCAGGTAAATGGAGCACCCAGCTGGCCAGATGGGAGGTGTCAAGCAGACAGTCATGGAGCAAATGAATGAACAAACGAGTATGACTCTTCAGACCCTCCCAGAAAAGACTGGAATGGAATCAGTCTGCAGCTTTCTCAGAAACCTGGGGTCCTCTGGGAAGGGAGACCAGCAAGCGGCCAGACCCCCCCTTTCCAGCCAGAACTCCTGCCTGCACTTGCACTCCCGTTTGCTCCTTCCTAGCTCGGTGGCCTTGGACAAAGAACCGACCTCTATTTCTCATCTGTAAAATGGGACACAGAGGTGTTCTTGTTATTATTATCACTACCATGGTTATTACTAGGAAAGACACTGCTAGCCTTGACTGGTTGGTCTCCATCCCATTTTCTTACCCAGGTGCTTGCACAGAGCTGGTCCTTGTCCTGCTCGTGACGAATGGCTCCCCAGTGTCTCCCTCACCCCCACTCTTCTGGGTCCAGTATTTCCTACACAGGAGCTCAGTCTAACGCCACAGTGACCCGTGGAGAATGCATCATGCCTGTCAGGGTCCTGTGGCTTCAATGGCAAGGGAGGCAGTGGCCTGCTGGGACAGAACACTTCCCATGAAGATGGATAGCCTTCCACCCAGGGGAGATCAGGGTCCCCGCTGCAGGAGGAAGGAGTGATGCATGTGAAGTGCCCACTGGTCCAGGGGGGGAGGCCCAGGGAAGCCCAGAGACCTTCTTCACAGTCCTGCAGCACCAGCTTTGCAGGTTGGCATTTCTCTGTCCTGGGAGAGCTCAGTGGCTCAGTGTCTCTGGGGGCGGAGAGGAGGGGACCCTTTGGCTTGAGGAAGAGTCTTTGCTTGGCCTGCACCTTGATCTCTAAACATGGGCATGGTCCCTGGCTACCCTCGAGTCTTAGATCTTTTCACCCACAGAATGAAGTACTGATGCCCACTTAGTGAAATTATTCTGTGAATTCTAAGAGGTATGCAAGAGAGGACCATGGAGGGAGACTGTCAAAGCTTTCCTGGAAGGAACCAGCCGGGAGCTATCTCGCCCGTGCCATTACTCAAGGTCACCACTGCAGCATGAAGGCAGCCATGGACAAGTGAATGGGTGTGTTTCAAGAAAACTCCAATAAAACTGTGTACAAAAGCAGGTGGCATTGGGATGTGTCCTTGGGCTACAGTTCGAGAGCCCTGGTCTGGAGTATTGTATTACAGACCACCAGCTCTGGACCCTGGCTGTGCCTAGGTTTAATCTCTAGCTCTTCTGCTCACTCCCTGTGGGACCTTCCTTCACCTGATGGCCGTTGTAAGAATTTGATGAGTTAAATTTGATGAGGCCGAGCAGTTGCTAGGGTGTGCAACATTATATTAATCGTGATGAGTGTTTCAGAGGCATCTAGAAGCCAGAGAAGAAAAATCAACAAGGCTGGTCAGCAGATCACAGCACCCACTGTTGTTATCAACCCCAGATAAGGTTTACAAGAGAGGAAACTGAGGCATGGGGCATTGATAGAGATGGTTCAGGCTCTCTCAATAAGTGACAGTGCTAGACTTCAAATCCAAGTCTGCTTGATTCCAAGTTCACTTTATCTTGTTACACTCAACACTTGCTAGATATCCTTGGGGGCCCATCTGCCTACTTTGTTGGGCAATGAGGGTGACAGAGCAAGTAGTACAGAAAGTCATGGAGGGGAGAGAAAACATACAGGGAAGCTCAACCAGCCAGAAGATGTATTTAAAACAACTGTTTCTGTCATTAGAATATTGAGCTGGCAAGGAAAGATTATTCTCTCAGAGGAATGGTAACATCATCATTGACTTCTTCCTCAGGAACAGCCATCCTTTGTTCTCTTTCAAGAGTGTGTGCAGAGTAACATGAACCCCAGAGTCTCAAAATCCTGCTTCAGAAACTCTGTGCTTTTCCATCCTACCTGTATGACAGCAGGAAGATTGCTCACCCTCTCTGCGCTGCTTGTATCACTTCATCTGTTAAATGAAGGCAATGATAATATTTTCCTAAGATTGTTGTTGGGTAGTATAGTCCTTTTTTAAAGTAATAATAATACTTTAATTATGAATAGTAATATTTTAATTGTTTTCTGCCTAGATGTGAAAAGGGAGATCATTTTAGTTGCTTTTAAAGTGTTGGCTTGTCTGCTTTTTAACTATCTTCAGAGCCTCTAAAAGTGAAAAGGATAGACTCTATAACCTCATAAGGGCATTTCTGATAAAGGGTAGTCAATGGAAATAGTTTATAAAGTGCCTGCACATAGTAGATGCTAAATAAAATCAGCTATCTTATCACTCCAACTTCAAATTCTGTATCTGGGTCTCCTGTACCTTTGGTCTCTTCTGCATACAGTCTCCTCAAGATTGTTCTCAAAACCAGATCATTCAATTGGGGAAACAGTAGTGATTGGTTGAAGGGATTCCTGAATATACTGACTTCAACAATATTTACAAAGGTAGCATTGTTCTAACAATCAAAAAGATGAACCAACAAATCTGCGTTATTCTTTGTCATTTTCCAGAGAATTATTTCAATCTATGCACTAAAAGTCATTGAAAATCATAAAAACTTTTGTTCAACACAACCATGGGGTCTCAGAATTTGAGTAATTAGACAGTTAGCATTATATCCATCCTTATCATTTATTAATTTATTATTAAATTTATTTATTTATTTTCTTACATGGCTGTTCAGTTTTTACTGAATTTCTCCCCTCAGATATAGTCCCCATAATTCCCCCAATACCACAGCACCTGTGATCCATCACCACAATGCCTCATGCTCTTCTCACCCCTGTTTTGACCCCTCTCCCCTGCTCCCCTGCTGGGTGCCTCAGATCTGTGATCAGCCTGCAAGTTTTATCTTTTTACCACTCACCAACCAACCTGTTCTTTCAGCATTCTTGACTGGCCTATGCTGTCTGACATTTACCTCAGATCCCAGCTCCAGAAAGTGTAGACACCCACCAAGAGGCTTTCCAAACATTAACTAATCACAACACCTATAGGCAGTTCACTTCCTTTCCGTGAAGACCAACTATCCTGGAGTGATGGCAGAGTGGGGAGTTGGGGGGGGGAGGGAATAGACCTCTGATCTGAGAAGCAGGAAATGAAGCCATCATACCTTCCTACCCTGGTAAGTTCAGCTGGCACCTCCAGTCTGTTAAATCTCACAGACTTCTTGAGACTTAAGTTGTGCTCCCCAGTTTACAGAGGGGGAAAGTGAGGCAGAAAGTGGTGACAGGACTTACCCCAAATCGAGGCCCATTTAAGGTGGAATTTGAACTCTCCTCTCCTGGGTTCTACCCTCTGGAAGCTCTCCTAAGCTCATAAGATCTGCAGACACCCCATCTGCCCAGTTCTGGTTCCCCACCAACCCATCTCCAATCCAGCTCTGAACTTTCCACAGACTGTAAACCCAAAGAGCTACACATTCATTCGCTTCCAAAAAATGAAATGGATGCCTGTGAATGTCTGTGATTGACACAACATATTGGCTGGTTGTACTGTTAATTAATGCAGAGAGGAATCATTAAATCAGATCAAATTCATTTTTTAAAGGTTCAGCTCTGTCCTCCTTTCCTCCCCCACCCCCATGGTGAGGCTCAAAGGATGGAAGGGTGGGGGAGCAAAAAAGGAACAGATAGGCGATTTAATTTTTCAAGTAACACTGTTCAAATAAAAATACATTTGTTCGAATGAGATGGCCCTGAAACAGCGTTTGCATTGATGGCTCCAGGAGTAATTCTATTAAGCTGGAGCCAATTTTTCATCGGGAGGCAGGAAAAGAGGGTGAGAGAGTGAGGGAGGGAAAGAACTGAAAGCTGCCTATAACCTGAAGGAGCAGCAAAAAAGCAGATCCTTTAACCCATTTTATCTCAGCTTTCTCTGCTAACGTTGTTAACTATTCTATTCCCTGCTGTGGGGTTCAGAGGGCTTTGCCTTCTCAGACTTGTTGGGGGTTTTGGGGGTCAGCTAGGCAGCCTGCCACCAAAATCTTCCTGCTGGAAAGTCAAAAATCACACAGGCCATGGGCGTTTATTTCTTCATTGCTCCTGGGAATACAGGCAGTCTTGGAAAGCACTTTGTGTGCATGTGTAAGCATGCACACTCATTGACACCCATACGTGCATCATATGTTTACACACTCATGTGCACCTACTTCAGTATCCTCTCCATGCACCTACAGTTGTATAAGCATGTGCTTGTGTGCTCCACCTGGGTGAGAAAGGGGTCTATTCAGCTCACTGTTGTGTCTTGAGACCTTATAACATGGCCAGTGCACAGGACACTCTTACTGACCATCAGTTGGCTGCTATTATTCTTACTCCATGATGCTCTCTCTCTCTTCTACTGCTAGGATGGCAAAGCTAGAGCCTCTGTCTTGTCTTTCACTAGTCACTCAAGTCTGACTGTTGAGGCAGAGCTGGGAGACATCCAGCTCCCATGTGTAATGTAATAACAATTATAACCATCCTCTTCCAGGATCTAATAATGACCCAGACCATAGTCTGAGTATTTTCTGTGTGTTGCATCCGTTGAATCTCACAGCAAAAACAATGGGCAGTGTGATCCATCCACCCATTTTACAGATGAAGAAACAGGTTTAGAGAGGCCAGATCCCTGCTCATGTTCCTAGAGTAGGGACAAGATGGAAATCCTGGATGGATACATCATTGCTCTTGCACTTCAGCAAATTCCAATTTCTCTTCTTAGAATTGAAAGTCAGCGGCTATCTCTTTGGTGGACCCTCTGTGATATGTGCACCATTATTTCCCCCCAGACTGGTGCAATAAGGGTTTTTCTCCAGTGGATCACCTATTCTGGTTGGGGTTGATTTGGGTTTCCGTGGCAGGCCTGTGGGCACATGGCAACACCCAGGAATTGGAGGTTATAATGACCTAAATGACTTTTACTATCAGTAGCTTCCTGGAAATATGTCAAAAAATAGGGCTGAGGGTACAGGACATATTGGGGAGGAACAGTTTTCTGGAAAAAAAAAGGAGTAAATCCCATTCCTAACTCACCCACAAAAGTGCCAATATGAAGAGGTCCTGGTTGGCACTAACTCTGTTACCTGGTTTGGAGACACCATCCCAAAATCACTTCCCGTGCACTTCCCATAAGGCTGATAGATGTAGAAGATGGATGTAGAAAGAGCAGACACCTGAGAACTGGAAAAGGGGATGTGTGCAGGCTTCGCAAAGCCCCTACTATGTGCCAGCCCTCATAGAGCTCAGCCATCATTGAACTATATGCAGTCTGGTGCATCTTAGACATGTCCACACCTAAGACTCAGTCATCAGATTAGCCAAAAACACAGGATGTCCCAGACCCAACCCCAGAGATCCTGAATCCATGGGCTTTGGCTGAACTCAGGTGAAGGTGTGGCCAAGGACCTCAGATGATTCCTGATGGCTGAGTTACGAATCACTGGCTTAATCCTGACAACAACACTCCAAGGTCAACACTATTCTCAGCTGCATTTAGGGATAAGGAAATCAGGCTGAGAGTGGTTAAGAAACTCAAGCCAAGGCCATGCAGCCAGCATGTGACAGAGCCAGGATTCATGCCCAGGGGTGTGGCTCCACACTCAGCGCTCTTTTTACTGCCAAGGTGACCAGGTACTGGCCTGTGAACTCCTTCATCTCCCCCCTGATGGCCCACAGTCACGTAGACCTGGACGATCGATGCCTTCAGAGTCCAAGTGGCCTCTGTCCAGGCTCTTTCCAGAGGCACAAACTTTGGGGACTCAACTTTGCACAACTCATATTGAAAGCCTCAAAACTGAAATCGCCATGGAGTTGGGACTGCATTTGCAATCTCTCCTGATCTTTTCTCTGCTCCCAGATCCCCTTTAAGTCCAAGGAAATGAGAAACCCACAGTCCTTACAAAAGGCTCCGGCTCCCTTGAGGGAAGAGGGGCCACTTAGCCTTCCTGTCTCTTTATTACTTTAATTAGCTATTTAATGACCTGACAGTCTCTTTGATACACATCGGCCTGTGAAATATGGGGAAATGTCAGCCTATCGAACAGGGGTCAGCCAGACTGCTAATACCATCGTCCATCAGGCTGATCCAGGCTGGGTGCTGACCTACAATGAAATGATTGAGCCATCTGTCCCCTCCCCCTGGCCAAAGTGTCAGTGGCGTGTGGAGTACAGCTGGTGGCTGGAGGTGAGGTGACAGTGTCGAGGCCATTGGGCGGCTGACTTCAAACCAGAGACCCAGGGCAACAAATAGGGAGAAAACAGAAAGCACAGTCCAAGTTAAACAAACTGTAGCAAAGCCAGAGAAAGACTGAAAGTCAACAAGTCAGAAATAGAGGAGGATCTCTGGGACATTCAGTGGGTGTTAGACCTAACGTTAACCCTTTCTGCACTGTGCAGTTCTGGGAGAACCAAATTTTTTTCAAGTTATTACAATGGTATGTAACACACAAGGAGAAACCAAAGCCAAATTGGAAACAACAAAAAAATTCAGTGTACATGAATAGTGTGACATGACAAAAAAATACAGGAAAGTGATTTGTGGATGTATTAATAAAGATCTACTGACTGCTCTAAGGGAGGTGACTCATTAATTTCCCAAGTTCAGTTGAGATATATTCTGTGCCATGGATTATTTGAAATTGCTGGGAATGTTATTGTAAACAAAAACAAGTTTTTCCTGTCATAGATTTCAGGGTAATGAAAATGAATTTAAAAGGAATAATGGTAATTGCATGGTATGTTAAATTGTTCAATGAAGAAACAAAAAAGGAAAAAGTTGAGCATTTCGGGAAGTGATTTGCCATTTTAAGTGGGACTACCGGAGAAGAGGTCTCTGAAAAGTTGATGTATGAGTTAAGTTCACAAAAAGGTGAAGTACAAGAGAGGATCATGCAAACAGCCGTGGGAAGGGTCTTCTGGATGGAGATTAACAGCCAGTGCAAATTTGAGGAATTGCAAGGAGGACCTTGAGAGTGGAGTCAAATGAGGAGAAGACCTGTGAAAGAGGAAGTTGAAGAAATAAACTAGGTTTTACAAACCAGTATCTGAATATTTGATAGAATTCTTACATATGCAGTGACATATCTACGTGGTGTTTACTTGGATATTATATACATATTCTTCACAGATAAAATATACACTATATGTACATAATATTTACTTGGCAAACAATGTGAAAAAACAAATTGCAGCGTGTGAAAAGGTAGAGTAAAACAGTCTTTGGGGAAGTAGGGGAAGTGTTTGCATTGGGGATAAGGGGTAGGAAAGACAAAGAAAGCAGAGATAGGGCCAGATATGCCCACAATAGCATGTTAAGGAGTTTGGGTTTGACTTGTGGGCACAGAGAAGCCATGGAAGGTGTTAGAGTAAGGGAGCATTGTGATCAGGCTGATTTCAGGTTGAGCTCTTGCTGCAAAGCAGGTTCATTGCTTGGTGAACGCTGACATGGATGACTTTGGTAGTTGTCTAGTGGGAGTCTTGAGCCCAGTCTAGAAGCAGTGAGGATGGAGAGAAGTGAGCAGATTTGAAGAGTGATCAGAATATGAGCTGATGGGAGTTGATAGAAGATGCTGGCCTGGGATTATTTTGGGAGACCTTTGGGACATCGTTACACTGGGCTCTGTGTGAGGCCAGAACCCACGCAGCTCTTTCCACCAGCATCCTGAACTCTCCATTAAGGCTTTTCTTATCCCACTCCCTCTTGTCTCTCCTGTTCCTGCTCTGTTTCAAGACGCAGCTCTCATTTTTTCCTCCATGAAGTCCTCCATGACAGCTCTTCACTCATCTCCTCCTGTTGTGGCTTGCTCTCCCATCCTGTTCACACGCTGTGGTAGCACTCAGGGCTGCCACACACGGTTGGGCGGGTTGGGCACTGCACAAATGACCTAGTCAAGGTGTCCAGTGGTTTCTTCCTCCATGATGGCTCTTCACTGATTTTCTCCTGCTGCAGCTTGCTCTCCTATGCTGCTCACACCTTGTTGTAACACTCAGGGCTGTCACACAAGATTGGGCAGGTTGGGCACTACACACATGACCTAGCCCAGGTGTCCGGTGGAGACTAAGAGCCATAGGTTTGCCAAACTTTGACTACTCAGACTGACCTTATTCTAATCACACAAAGCCTGGTGTGCGCTGCCCCTGACTGCTCTTCTGCTTCCATCACAAGGAGTTATAAGAACCCATTCACCTCTCTCATTAGACTCACTTCATTTCTCCATCCGTAGCACTTAGCAAGGTGCCTGGATACTTATTTAATGAATTGATCAGTGAATCAACGAATGGATAAATACATGCACAGAAGCCACTTCTGTCAGGCAAATGAACCAATCCATGCAGGAGACTTATTATGTCAATTTGCTTATTCGCATCTTGTCAAGGTACCGCCACTCCTCATGGAAGGGAGGACACACTTTCCCCTCTAGGGTCAGAGAGTGCTCAGCTCCACTGGCATGTGTGAAACAACCATAGACAATGGGGACAATGAGTGGCCATGACTATGTGTCAATAAAACTTTATTTACAACAGGCGGTCAAACATTCTGTTTGCCTGTCTTTAAATATGTCTCACCAAGAAGTTCTCCCCTTGATTCATTTCTTCTGAAGAGCTCCCTTTCTCTGTGTTCATACTGATACATAGTGATAAAGACGGCCAATGGTCTGAAGCAGCCGGGGCTAGGGATCGCGGTTTGAGTCCCGCCTGGGGCCCGTAGTAAGACTTAGTTCCAAAAAAATAGTTGGGTATGGTGGCGTGCGCCTGTAATCCCAGCTACCTGGGAAGCTGAGGCTGGGGATGGCTTGAGTCTGTGGTTCCCCGGGCAATGAGAGCCTGGGGTTCCATGGGCAAATATAGCAAGACCTAGTCTCAAAAAAAAAAAAAAAAAAAAAGATGGCCATGGTCCTAGGTGAGACTTACCCCTCAATCCCACCACTAGCTCTAAGGTATGAATGTTCGCCTGTGGCACAGTGAGGAAACTGAGTCACAGAGAGACAAAGTCGTCCAAGGTCACATAATTTTATTTGGCCAAGCAGTTGCCCTGGGCTTGGGTCTGGGTCTGACCACCGGGTCTGGGGGTCCAACAAATACTCTCTGTATGTCCGTCTCATGGATCTGAGCCATAACAGAAGTTCCTGTGGAACATATTCTGTGCCCACATTCACTGCTCTTCGGATTCTGATCTCTCTGAGTTTATAAAGTCAGCATCTTATTGTCACATCTCCACAGGTCACAGCACAAAGCCAGATTCATGCAGACTATCTTTCCCACCAGGCCCCAGGTGCGTGGAACTTGCTAGAAAGTGGACTGATCCGATGAGCCCGCTCTCCGGATGCTCTGCTCTGTCCTGCTCTTCTCCCTCTCTGCACAGTCTGTGCCTTTGGCCTCCACGGGCGCCTTTATCTTATCGGGTCCTTTCCCCCCTCACTTTGCCAGCTGTCACGTTTGTTATTCTAGGATAAACTTTCGGCCGATGTAGCACATACTTTGGGGTCAATGCCCGGTGTTATTTCAAGGATAGTTCAAATATTTGTGGCCTTGTCAACCCCCATCTCACTGGACGTGTGGTGGCAGCTCGAGGGGGGGGGGAATGCTTAGGCCTGGAGATGGGTGTGAGCTGGCCTGTGTCCAGAGGCCCTTCGTGGGAGGCCACCGAGGGAGGCAGGTGTAAATAGACCTGTTCTTGGCCCAGGTTGTGTGAGGACAAGTGTGGAGCGGAGAGAAGGAGCTGGCACTGACTGAGTCTCCTTGCAGCTGGGGCAGCCAGGCGTGTTGGGGCACGTGACCTGCTGATAGGCAGGGATTCGAATGACCATTTTGACTGGCACTGAAACTGAGGTGGAGAGAATAGAACGGTTTCTAGAGGTGCGCGTGCATGCGTGTGTGCATGTGCGCACACCCCAACTCTGGTGTATGCAGACGCCTGAGGGAGCCCTCTCAGGAAAGTCACTTAACATCCACAAAAAGGTAGATAAGATTAGACCCCATCGTGAAACAGATCAGGAGTGGCAAGGGTCGCTGGTTACCACTCGTAGGGACACTCTCCCTTCTCCCCCTCCCCCTCTCCCCTTCCTCCCCCTTCTCGCTCCCTCTTTCCCCCTTCCCCTTCTCC